>JAPDVR010000009.1:42186848-42341848 GCA_026230005.1 Gila orcuttii | reverse complement strand
AGTCAATCGATTTTTATACTCTTTTTTTCAGAGTACTTAGATTTTAATTATGCATTGATATATATAGAAAGTTTAAACAAATTTGGAAAAAAGTTTTTTATAAATTTCCTACCTACACAACCTTTAAGTATTTTTTCATAGTTTTATTTTATAAGATTTTATTTTAGGTTTTATTTGTTTGATTTAGTTTAGTTTAACAGAGTCTATTGCAATCATTAGTGTTCTTCTTCTTCTTCTGAGTATTTGTCAGCTTATAGAAACGCTTGCAGTCTGAACATTAACCACAGCAATTTTGGAGTCTCTAACTCAATTCCTCTGGCGCCACCAACTCTACAAAATTTCACTTTTGTTTATGCTAATAACTTTTGAACCATAAGGGCTAGAAACAAAATCCTGGTGCGACCCATCGACTCGAACGATACCCAATTTCCCCATGTCAGCCATTTTGTGTATTAGCCATTTTGAATTTTGTCGTAAAATGCTAGATTTTACGAACGGATTGGTTTTCAAAGTTTTGAGACAAAAAATTATAATACAATTTGTAACAGCTTTTGATTAAATTAGCCTATTTAAATTAAACATTTCATGAATTAAACATTTCATTGAACATTTCATCAATGAATTCGATGAAATGAAGCCAAAACGACTCTGATGCTGAATCTCTGCAATACTTTGTCATATTGATACCAAACTTTGCATGTGTCATTTTCACCTCACTCTGATCACAACACATCAGTTTGTTCACAGCGCCACCTATTGGTCAAAAGCTATGCTGACGCTCCCAGCTATGTTGGCATGAATTATCATGCCTTCTTTGTGCCTTTTTCTCTATATCAGTGTCAGTGTTTCTGAACTCCCTGAACTCACTCCATAGTCTTTAGTTTCTTCCAGGAACGAACACGTCACAATATTCCTCATTTAAATAATTAATACGCAGAATAAAGGGGCGTGGCCTGTTGAGTTAGTTAGTAGTGTGTTGAAACTGGTGGTTATGGTAAGGGGCGGGACATTTCCCAAACACACTCGCTTGACCAATCACAACACACTGATCCAGCCGACCAATCAGAGCACAGTGTGCTTTTCAGAAGAAGGGGCTTCATAGAGACAGGAACTAAACAGAGTGTTACTGACAGACTGGGAATAGAGGAGCTGCAATAATGGAGAATATGGGAAAAATAATGTGTTTTATGAACATTCAGACATGAAAACTAATTCTAGTAGAGCCCAAAAACAAAATCAAGACTTTGCAAAAGGACATAATATGGCCCCTTAAAGAAAAACACCTGAGATAAAGATGGTACTGTAATAAACAGAGAGTATAAGTGCCTACAACACAAACAATGTATCATTTTCAGTAGAGTTCCTCGGAATCCCCCATAGCACCTACTCCAATGCTGTCGCCATGGCTACAGTCTCGGCCAATCGTGTCGCAGCCAGCTGTGAGGTCATCAGTCCCTTCACTCAACCACACAGGGTGTCAAATGAGTTTGCCCACAATTATGCCATCTGTACTGTGTGTATATGTGTGTGTGAGCTCATTTGCACTAGTTTCATTATTAAGGTGACTGTCCTTATCTGTCCCGGCTGAAGGGTGTGTGTGATTTTTTTGTCTGTGTTTTGTATTAAGTTTAACCCAGGGTCGAGTTCAGCAGCTGACCTGTCGGCAAGGGTGTAATCGTGTTAAAAAACACACACATGCACACAATCACACACAAGCTCAGTTACAAAACCTACCCAGACAGCATTTTAAGGCTTTATATGTGCACTTCATATGAGGAGTGAAGTGCACTCGTTTGTTTAGTGCTTAAGATGCTGCCTATAAAGATCACACATTTCAGTTCTGATGCTCATTAGGATTTGGCTAGAAAATCATACATGCACAAACATTTATTTTTTAAATGTGTGAATCAATGTGATTATTTATAAACCTTTGACATTATACGATGTCCTGGATCAATGATCAATGGATCTGCTTCTGTGTCTCACACATTTACACTTACATACAGATGCATGTGAGATTTCCACATCAACAATTATCAGTCTTTTAAAAATATGCCTCTAGTTGTCATGGTTACTGGGGAAACTGGCAGCACAGACAGAGAAAAATAATGAGTCATTTGTGTGCGGGTGTTCATTTAATTGGCAATTTGTATCTACTTTGTATCGAAACTATTTAATTTGCTCAAATGTATCAGTCAGTGTACGTTTCAGGAAGGCTTCACGTAGCTGAACTGAATGTTTCAACATGACGCTGCCAAAACACACACGCGCACACACACACACTCAAACACGGTCACACACACAGGCGCACACACACACACACCCGTGGCGTGCACACACAGACATACTCGCACACACACAGACATACAGTACACACAGACACTCACTCACTCACTCTCACACACACACACACACACACACACACACACACACACACATTTGTGTCCTCACAAATCACAAAAACAACCACACACGTACACACACTCACATACACACACACTCTCACAAACACACACACACACACTCATGATGACTGACAGCAGAAGATGCATGTAATCCTCCTCATGTTTCTTCACACTGATGTTGTTGTTCTCTCTCCTCAGTGACGGGTGGGCGGACCGGTATGATGTCACTGACGGGTACGTGCGCGAGGCCGCCGGCGGAATCACGATTAAACTGCAGTCCGCAGACGTCAAGTGGTTTGACGATTACTACCTGAAACTACGTCCCGACAATAACCCACGAAATCCCTGGTTCCCCGAGTTCTGGCAGCACCGGTTCCACTGCCGGCTGAAAGGACACCCGCAGGACAACAACAAATACAACAGAACCTGCGGCAGTAAGTCCATTCAACTCAATTCAATTCAATTTACATTTATCTGTATAGCGCTTTTCACAATAGACATAATTTCAAAGCAGCTTTACAGAGTCCACATTACAGTTTAGAGTGATCTGTTATCAGAGGTAACTGTCTAAGTCATGTATTTCAGAAACGTTCAAATACAAAATCACAGTTAGCTAAAAATTTATTAATTTAAACAATGTAATAATTTAACGCAGAAACAATGAACTCATTGAAGTAATGAATACTTGTTTGTTTACAAATGATTAAGTGACTACAATATTGAAACAATTACTTGTGTGCGTGTGTGTGTGTCCACGATGCCGTCTAGATGGGACTGAGTAAAGCCGTAACCTTTACGAGTAACAATAGTCTAAGAACAGACAGGAACGAATGATTATATTCTTTCATCCAGACTTCCTCTTCAGATATCACATCTTCCATTAGTCTCGCTGTCTTTATCCCGGCTCCTGCCTGAGTTCAAAGAAACTTGAAAATCTTGGTCCTATTTAAAAAAAAAAAGAAGAAGAATAGACCAACCACAACTTTCCTCTGCAACCTGAATAAAAACTGCTTGAATATAAACCAACAGGAGCAACAGTTAGGAGAGAAATTATGTTTTTAATGTCAGTTCAAAGCCTCATTTTTCAACCAGAGCGTGCTGAGGGGATCAAACAGTTTTCAATGAAATGAAATTTGGCGTGAAAACAAGACTTTCAACTGCAATACACAATCACAAACAGATTAAAGCTCAAAGTACGCTTCAGTTTCGACAAGCGTTTAGCCTTTCAAAGTACACTATACTTCATTTGATAGCAGACAGTCGACACACATGCTAGAAAGTTTCATCTTTGTTCGGTATGACAAGATAAAAATGTCTTTGTACTCTTGTCAAGTAGTTGAACAGCCATTGAACATGCATTTTTGTTGTATGGACCAAAGCAGGTTTGATATTGATAGTAGTAAAAGTAGTAGTAGTGAAAGCAGTTTTTTCATATTTCAGTTTCTTTAATTTTGAAACAACGGGCCATTGTTAACCCTCTGAGGTCTAAGGTGTTTTCTGGGTCCTGGAGGTGTTCTGACATGCTCTGACATTTGTGCTTTTTTCAGTTATTTATAAACATGTTAATGGCAAAGGTGTAAATTCACTCTATATAGCACAAACGGGGCTACCATAATATGTGAGCAACATGTATGTACATGTTTGTATTTTTAAGATAATAATGTTTATGCGTGGTTTGTGAAAAAACAAAAAACAAATGTCACTGAAATAAGGTCATAAAACCCATAGTGATTATTTCTTCACAAGACTTTTGAAAATTGTATCACGTAGCCTAGAATATTTGCTCCAAAACTATGTGAAAATCATCCTGCATACTCATTTAGAGAAGACAATATATTGATTTAAAATTAGTATGACGTGTTTTGTGTGAGAAAACTTTATGCGAAGGGGCGTGGATCTCTCATTAATATGAATGCATTTTACACCTGAGAAAGACAAAGACCCTCCCCTAATGGCCCTATTAGGGGCTATCAGGCCCTATCGTCATGAGAAGCCTTGCACAAAGAATGAGGAGAAATTAAAAAAAGAATGGCTTTTAGATTGTCTGGATTTATTTACAACACAACATAATCCAAAGATACACAACAAAGGACAAAAAGCACATTAGTAAACACACTGATGTAAAGAAGACAAAGACTTAAACAGTCACACACCTTTGTGCCATTCCTGAAACATAGTAGCCTACATACCTGTCATGTCCAAGGTGTTTGACTTTTCATTTTACCATGTTCATGTACAGAGACTCATGTGAATGTTGAAGTCAGCAGGACTCATCCAGTGGCATCTGGTCCCTTTCTAAAAAATAAATAAATAAACACCTGTAAACATGTTGATATCAAGACAAACTATAGGGCTGCACGATTCTGGGAATACATTTTAGATTTTTCACTCACACACACACACACACACACACACACACACACACACACACACACACACACACACACACACACACACATATATACACACACAATATATATATATATATATATATATATATATATATATACACACTATATATATATATATATATATATATATATATATATATATATATATATATATATATATATATATATATATATATACACACACACACACTGCCGTTCAAAAGTTTGTGGTCGGTATGATGTTTAATGTTTTTAGAAGTCACGTATGCTCACAAAGGCTGCATTTATTTGAGTAAAAATACAAAACAAACCCAGTAATATTGTGAAATAATATTTCAATGTTAATCAGCTGTTTTCTATGTAAATATATAGTAAAGTGTAATTTATTCCTGTGATCATTACTCCAGTCTTCAGTGTCACATGATCCTTCAGAAATCAGTATAATATGATGATTTGATGCTCAAGAAACATTTTTCATTATCATCAATGTTGAAAACAGCTATTTACATTTTTATTTCAGGATTCTTTGATGAATAGAAAGTTTAAAAGAACAGAATTTATCTGAAAAATAATCTAATCATAAGTGACTTCTTTTAAAAACATTAAAAATCTTACCGACCCCAAACTTTTGAACGGCAGTGTATATATGTATATGTATTTTGTAAATATATATAGGAACACCTAGTTTGTTGTGCCTTGTATATAGGCATGTGTAGGGCTGCATAAAATAATAACAATAGCCTAGATAGCAGGCATTCTATAAATCGTTAAAAATGAACACTTTTCAGTAACACTACACTAGACAAACATATATTGTTTATCATATGTTACTTCAAATATTTCTATTCGTTATGAAATGAGATGAGTTTGTTGTGAAGCCTAATGTGTGGCGTGTTTTGCTTTTCAAACACACAGCGCGACTCAGACCCAAACTCAGCGCGTGCAGCGATCGAGCCGCTCCAAACTATGAAACATTGTTGTTACATTATACATCTACGTTTGAGCAGATATCCACAAACACAGTATTTAACAGTAAACACAGGTCTAAACATTAAAATATTCACCATATTAGAATAAACACTCATACTAGCATACTTGTATCTCATTTCATAACATTTTAGGCTGGCACTGGTTTAGTAGCTATTAGGGGTGGCACGGTACATGAAAAAACATCCGAACCGTTCGGTTCGCTTGTCTCGGTTCGGTGCGTGTGTGCGTCGCACGGTTCGACGCATGCGCAATGTAACCTCGTTCCCGTGACCTCAGACAGTGTGTTTACTTTTCGCGCGAAATAAGAGATGTGTGGACATGACAATGGACATACATATGAGGCTTGTTCGACTTGAACCGGCGCTGCACAGACCGATCGATGAATAACATCAAAGTACCGCGAGAGCAACGGCTCCGTATGCTTTTCAATCACTCTCGCGGTACTTTGATGTCATAAACCGATCAGTCTGTGCAGCGCCGGTTCAAGTCGAACAAGCCTATAGACAGTAAAAGTGGAGTATGGAGTGCTGCAGGTCTCGTCACCAATAGAAATGGCAAGTGGGAGATATAAGGAAGGCTAACCGGAGTTGGAGGATGCGCCAGCGTCGTATAGCCTAAGTCCGGTGTGTGGGAACATTTTGGATTTCATGTTACCTATGATATTTTAAAATATACAGTGACACCAAGTTTAGATAAGAACTCCAGTCATATGTTTCCAAATACTGCACTTTAATTTCAAGTGAAAAAAATGTATCCTCACTCTCAGGGAATAGAATATACTATTCATCAGGGAATAGTATTGTTGATACTGTTTTTGTGTTGAGGTTGAACTTATGTTTCACTTTATGGTTATGCCTTTGCTATTGTTATAGCCTCATTATAGGCAATTATGTGTAACATATTTTGACTTATTTAAAAGATAGTGCTTTAAGAGTTCCTCTCTTTTTCTTTTAAAAGATAAACATTTTGAAAGAGCTACACTGAAGTTGACAGTTTGATAAATGCAAGTTAATTTTAATCTTTGTGTGCTAAAAAATGCACATAAGTCCCTGTAGAGATAGCAATACACATTCTCCTTTTTTGCCAAATAAACAAAAGCATTTCATCAATGTCTTTCTTGCTGTATCAAAATGTCACCTAGCTTTCCTCAGAGATGGTCTCAATAATGTGCTTAAAGTCAAGTCAAATTCAGTTTGTGCATGATTACATGATATACATTTTTTTAACACTGTATCCTGAATTGTGGATAATTAAGCTATAGCCTATATCATATGCTGAAGTACATTTCTGAAGTGTTAAAGATTAAAAGAAAAAATAACAACAAGAACCGTACAGAACCGAAAACCGTGACCCTAAAACCGTGATACGAACCGAACCGTGGGTTTTGTGAACCGTGCCACCCCTAGTAGCTATACAATATAAAGTTTATGCAACAATAAAACACTTACTATTATGTCTCTTACCTTAAAAATTGTTCTCATAATAAAAATGTGTCCTTCTTAAGTAAATCCAAGGTAAATCCACAGCACAAACTTGATGAAAACTCTTCCAAACTGATGAAAAGTAGAGAAATACTGGAGTCGCTGATTCTTTGTTTAGAGCTGATGAGGGAGTTAACAGCTCTGCGTTCCTTCACGTGGATCATTTACATTTTATAATTACATTTACATTACATTTATTCATTTAGCTGACGCTTTTATCCAAAGCGACTTACAAATGCTATATTTCAGAGGTCGCACGCCTCTGGAGCAACTAGGGGTTAAGTGTCTTGCTCAGGGACACATTGGTGTCTTACAGTACATTTGAATGAGAACAACTGCGCGTGTGGGGGTGTGGTCAAATTAAATTTAATGAGCTTGGGCTGGAGAAACTGTACATGTCGTTGCTTTCATACGGATTTCTTAAACTTTCATGTGTGGGTGGCAAGTATTAGCTGAGTTAAAGATAATTTTCTATCGCGTTTCAGAATGAACTTCACATTGAGAGAGAAGACAGAACGTGCATCATGTTTTTTTTTGTTTTTATTATTTTATTATTAAAAACTTTTTGTTTTTATTATTAGTGTACACAAAAAAGAAGACATTTAACAGTTTTTAAAAATGTAAAACACTTGTCTGTCTGACAAAAATCGACTGAGTTATTTGAGTTTCTTTTGCACTGATAAGATAAAAAGCGAGACTATCGCGTCGGCGCGATAGCCGACCTCAGAGGGTTAATGCAATAAAATGCAAAATGCATGCAAAAACTGAGTGTAAATAGTAGAATAATCATGTGAAGGTCGACCGATTAATCGGTTTTGCTGATTAATCGGCACCGATAAACGATTGCTGGAACAAAATACAGTATATTCTAATGGGTCAATACTGTATATCAACTTTTGTAATAAAGTTCAGCACTATTTTATGTTATGTTTATTTTCATTCAGTATCTATTTTAAAAACTATCGGTTGATTAATCGATTTTGCTGATTAATCGGCACCGATAACCAATTGCTGGAACAAAGTACATATATTTTCATGGGTCAGTACTGTTTATCAACTTTTGTTATAAAGTTCAGCACTATTTTATGTTATGTTTATTTTCATTCAGTATCTATTTTAAAAACTATCGGTTGATTAATCGTTATCAGTCAGCGTGGGCCAACCTGGTTATAGTTATCAGTAAAATCCACTATCGGTCGACTCTAGTATGTGCATGCTATTCTGCTGATGAAATCTACGTGATGTTCACTGTATGCCTACTCTATTATACGTTTAAAAACCGAAGTGCTTTAGGTTTTGTTTATTCCTAGTCTTTCTCTTCGAGTAGTCCAACTGCTTCTTATATTGTCTCCTTTCATTTTAAATACTAAACTTTTAATAATTCTTTTTACCTTTTATTGCTATTTTTATTTCATATGAATTTGGTTTGATTATTTGTTTTAATCCTTTTTATTTAAAGCACGTTGAATTACCATTGTGTATGAAATGTGCTATATAAATGAACTCGCCTTACCTCTCAAATCACAAAATACCAGTGTAAACAAGGTGAAGTGTGTTTTGTGATTCGATTTGTAGTAAGAGTCCCGAAACAAGATTAAAGCACTGTATACTCGCCTATATTATGGATAATGTGGGGCATTATATTATGCTGTATGACGTCTTCTGTTCACACTGGAATCTGATATTGGCCACATTTAAAACAACAATGTGAACAGCTATACAAAAAAAAATCAGATCTGGGCAATAAATCATAATTGATTAGATAAATTAGGTGATTAGACATAAAACAAAGGCATGACAAGGCTCGAAAGCTCTAAACTAAAACAGAAACAAGAACATAGACTAGACATGAGGCTTACAAACAGCGGTTACACAAAACAATACTAGACAAAGACACAGGGCAAACATGAGGGCTTAAATACACAGACTAATTACTAGACAAGGGACACCTGCGAACATAAGCAAATTAGCAAAGTTCATCATTTGGCCGGCCTACAGGGTACGAGCAGGAAAAGACGAGTTATCTCTCATTAACCTCAATCTCTTCGTCTCTCAGAGCGTGATTCTCTGCGGCAGCAATACGCTCAGGACACCAAGATGGGTTTCGTGATCAACGCCATCTACAGCATGGCCCACGGCCTTCATAACATGCAGACGTCTTTGTGTCCTGGTGTGGTGGGACTGTGTGATGCCATGAGGCCCATCGACGGCGCCAAGCTCCTCGAGTTCCTCATGAAGACCAACTTCACCGGAGTGACCGGGGAAAACATTTACTTTGACGAGAATGGAGATTCGCCAGGGAGGTAGGAGCTTCCGTTCATTCATCCACGACCAAACCAATCAGCCAATCCACCAATTACTCGAGCAATAAATAAGATAATCAATCCATCAAGCCGACAGTTAGTCAATGAGTGGATCAATGCATCAGTCATTTTGATTAATTCACCCTTCATCTTCATTCCGTTCCACTAAATCAATATTACTTTTGTGTTTGACGGCTCATAGTTACGTGATCATGAACTTCAAGAAGATGGGGAAAGATTATTTCGACTACACAAACGTGGGCAGCTGGGACATCAGTGGTCTGCAGATCAATGACGACGAGATCTGGCCCAACAAAGAGGACATCATCAAATCAGTGTGCAGTGAACCCTGCGATAAAGGTCAAATCAAGGTCAGGAAACAGTCATCCTTGCAAAGTTTCATACTCTGTAATCATGTGTTTAGCAATTGCATTACGCATGTGGGCATGTACTGGAGTGAGAAGTAAAACTTAACTGGTTTTACATTGGAAATCAAGTTGTGAGCCAGCACAAAAATTAAAATCAAATTGAAAATCAAACATAGAAATTGAGAGGTTAATACTATACTTTACTGAATAGGTTAAACCATACGACTTGGGTCTATAATTTGAGTGATTTCTTAAATTTTGATACTTTCATGTTTTCTGTATCTAATAATTCCCTGCATAAAACACTTCAAGGCTCAAACCACATTTATAGTTGCATCTGAACCTGTATTTAATGTCTGGATATGGCAGAATTGATTAACCTTGTGTAGTTTTACTCATTTCTTTTTTAGAATGAGATCCTTACATTTGGAAACACCAGAATTTCAACATTAATGTAATCTTAATTAATTAATTAATTAATTAAATGACCTTGTGTTTACTTATTGCAACAACTTTTACAATAAAAAAAGTTTTGTATTGTCACCACTTGAAATTGTCCTGAAGTAAAAAAAAAATTGAGAACGACTTTTGTTGTTGTTTTTTATGTCAATAAAAAAGGTGTTTAAACATACTATAGAAATAAATGCAATTATATTTACTATATCAATATTTATTATAAGACTTTTTTTTCAAATGTTTTAAATAATATTTATTTAAAATAATGAATCAAATAATAAATATTAATGTAATCTTTTAATTAATATTATGCAATACATTTAAAATATATGTAAATATTTTAGAAATAAATATTTTATAGTAAATAAACATACTATGAAAGTAAATATAATATTTATATTTATAATAATATAATATTTATATTTACTACATAAATATTTAATTTTGTTAAATATCATTATATTATTATTATTAAATTCTGTATTTAATTATATATATATATATATATATATATATATATATATATATATATACATATTTTATTTAATATATACAAAATATTCTATACACAACTTATTCATTTTCCATGGCCTGAAATATCACAGCTGCAAAGCTTAAAAGGACTAGTAAGTTGTGTTTAATTATCAAAAGTAATTATCATCCGGTGGATCATAAAATGGCAAAACGTAAAAATTTGATTAGTTGATTATCCAAAATTTTACTATTTGCATTTAGCATCGTTTTTTCCCCGGACTGCAACCTTTCCGGGTCACGACCCGCCCGCTGAGAATCGCTGCTTTACAACCTGATGAGGTTATGATGGCATGTCACGTGATTTTCTCTCTCATCCGCAGGTGATCCGTAAAGGAGAGGTCAGCTGCTGTTGGACATGCACTCCTTGCAAGGAGAACGAGTTTGTTTTCGACGAGTACACGTGTCGCGCGTGTGAGCTGGGATCTTGGCCCACCAATGACCTCACCGGTGAGTCCACAAACACATAAACCCACTGGAAAGATCAGATTGATGACAATTCTGACCCAAATTCTCATGAATTCACTGCTCCTGCTTGTGCCTGTTGAGGGTTCAATAACACGGTTTATCAGCCTCTATTCAGTTTAGCAAATCTAATTCTGTAAAGTGCTCAAGCCCCGGACGCACACGGATACTCAAACACACATCTAACATTTCATGGAGTGTCGTTTAGGATCCCAAAACCACTTATTTGCCAAATTCGTGTTTGCATCTCTCTTACATTGCCTATAATAGAAAGAGAAAAAAAGAAAGAGAGACATTTGTGCCATAGAAAGCAAATGCATTTCAATAAATAATTTCAGGGGAAAACGAATACACACAGTCATTGAGCTGAAAGGTTAACAGCATCAAAATCGTCTGAGTTGAACTTATCAAATCTGTCTCACTGTATCAGCCCACACACTTTAATACCATCTATTTATACCATCAGATAGAATGAGATGAATCATATAGCAAATATAACCACGTACTGTACATTTTTACACTTTTTTTAATTAATGTATGCCAGTGCAACACCCTCCTCCATAATATTAGGGCATTGTGGGTAAGGTGGTTTCAATACATTGCTATGTATAGTAGTTTTGGCATGTCATGATCCACCAGATGATTATAGCAAGTCAATATATATTACACAGTTGACTGGTAATGGAAAAGTGCTATTCTTAAAGTTATAACATATTTATTTTAACAAATTTGCTTATAATATTTTATTTTATCTAATTTAATTTATGATATTATACTTATATTTTAGAAAATACAAATATTTAATTTTATTGTAAATATTTATATAATAAATATAAATATTCTATTTACTAATCTACTAAAATTATTATTTGTTTTCTAAAATATTTCATCAACTAGAAATTGAGTGAATTTTAAGTGTGGTCTCTATAAAAAGATTTTTAAAAAATCAATAATCAAGTATAATATTATATTATATAAATTAAAGGATCAGATATTTTGGTTTTTATAGTAAATATTTATATGATAAATATATGTTACTGTATGTTGAATTTTATAGTATGTTTATTATTTAATATAAATTAAAATAATTCTAAAAAAATTCGTTCATCCAAAAATGAAAATTCTGTCATAATTTACTCACCCTCAAGTTCTGCCAAACCTATATGAGTTTCTTTCTTCTGCTGAACACAAAATAATTTGCAATCTTGAAGAATGTCAGTAACCAAACAGTTGATGGACCCCATTGACTTACAAAGTAAGGAAAATTAGCAGTTTGGTTAGCCATATTCTTCACGATAGAAATTCATACAGATTAGGAACAACTTGAGGGTGAGTAAATGATAACAGAATTAAATTTTTTGGGTGAACTATTTCAAGTGCAATTTTATAATGATTTTTATCCAATCCAATAATCACAATCTTTTGGAAAAAATCTTACAAGCGCCACTAAATCTCTTTCTCTTGTCTTGTTTTAGGATGTGACCCGATCCCAGTGGAGTTTCTGAGGTGGGGTGACCCTGAGCCCATCGCAGCCGTGGTCTTCTCCTGCTTAGGTCTGATGGCCACGTTCTTCGTCACCTCCATCTTCATCATCTATCGCGACACTCCTGTGGTGAAGTCGTCGAGTCGGGAGCTGTGTTACATCATTCTGGCAGGGATCTGTCTGGGGTACCTCTGCACCTTCTGTCTCATCGCCAAACCTCACGTGATCTACTGCTACTTGCAGCGGCTGGGCATCGGCCTGTCGCCCGCCATGAGCTACTCGGCCCTCGTCACCAAGACCAATCGCATCGCTCGGATTCTGGCCGGCAGCAAAAAGAAAATCTGCACCAAGAAACCTCGTTTCATGAGCGCGTGCGCCCAGCTAGTGATCTCCTTTCTTCTTATCCTCCTGCAGTTGGGCATTATCGTGGCGCTTTTCGTGATGGAGCCTCCCGACGTCGTCCATGCTTATCCCTCAATCCGCGAGGTCAACCTCATCTGCAATACCACTAACTTGGGTGTGGTGGCGCCATTGGGCTACAACGGCCTTCTCATCATGAGCTGCACCTTCTACGCCTTCAAGACGCGCAACGTCCCGGCCAATTTTAACGAAGCAAAGTACATCGCCTTCACCATGTACACCACCTGCATCATCTGGCTGGCCTTCGTACCCATTTACTTCGGCTCCAACTACAAGACCATCACCATGTGCTTCTCCGTCAGTCTGAGCGCCACCGTGGCTCTGTGTTGCATGTTTGCGCCGAAGGTTTACATTATCCTCGCTAAACCAGAGAGGAATGTCCGCAGCGCGTTTACTACGTCGACGGTTGTGCGAATGCACGTGGGAGACGGGAAGTCGTCATCCGCGGCCAGCCGGTCCAGCAGTCTGGTCAACCTCTGGAAGAGACGAGGCTCGTCGGGAGAGACGCTCAGGTGTGTGTTCGATTGTGCAGGAATTAAATATTAGATTTGCATTTCGTAAAGAAAAGAGGTACGTTCATACCCATCAAGCAATTTTGCGTTTAAAAGACATCTAATAGACGTCCAAACACAGCCCCGACGTATAGGCTAAAACAAGGATAATTTTGGTCTGTCAGTGAAAATTTAATAGACGTCTAAACCATAGTCCAAGAATAGACTAGTCATCTATTAGATAACAAAAAAATTTACGGGTGTAACAATATATCGTGTCATAATATATCGCAATACAAAAATGCATCGTGCAAATATGTATCGTGGAAAGTGACAATATTTATTGTGTATAGTTCACCCAAAGTAAAAATTACTGTGTGAGTTTTCAGAGTTTAGGTGTCAGTGCTACATTAAACTACTATATATAATGTTGGCTATAATGTATAATAATGCAGCAGGGGAATATTTGTGGGTCCTGGTGATGCCAAATGTCTGATGCTACATTATTTTAAACATATCAGAGTGCAAACATATTCGTCTAAAATAATTCAGTATTTTCAGCTTCAGAATCATGAATATTTTTATTCTGGTTTCACTACTGTCCTGTGTTTCCAGCACCATGTCCAAATCTATTAATTTACACACACAATGTAACACCAAATTTAGTATTTTAATCAACTGTACATTTTTTGTTAACCTTTTATCATATGTCTTGGAGTATTGCAATAATATCGTATTGTGAGTTCAGTATCGTGATATGTATCATATCTTGACATGAGGGTATCGTTACACCCTTAAAGAAATTAAATGAGTGAAGAAATTAAACCAAACACCTTGTAATCACTGTTTACTTTGCTTACATGATGGAATGTCATACATCTCGCAAGTTATTTTGGCAAAAACGACATGTAACCAAATTCAAGGTTATTTTTGCTAGAAGTGGGTTACTCATAGCCGGAATATATTGGGTTTGTAGTTAACCAAGACGGTGAAATGACAGCTATTGCTTACTGGGTAGCAAGAAAAGAGTAGTGTTAAAATTTCAGGTTTTATGCATTGGTTCTGTGAAAATAAAATGAGTTGCCCTGCTCTTGTAATGACACTCAGTGCACGTCTTGTTTGTGTGGTAATGATAGGGCTGTTAAGTTATTGACATCCATAAAAAGAGAGTGATTACCTTAGACAACCTGTGAGTATAGAAATGAATGTATTAAAGGTGCAGTTAGAGATTTCTGGTAAACGCTGTTGATATTTGAAATCACCAAAACAAACACGTCCCTACCCAAACTGACCACACCCCATCTCGATGCCTCCGCCCCCACATCCATGTGCACGCAGGGCTTGACATTAACAACCGCCAAATGCAGGTCTATTTCAGCTGTGGCGTGTAACTCAGTCACTCCTACTAGCCACTTTGGATGGTTGAATTTTATATATAATATATACATTTTTCAATTGTAGTCAGATGCCAAAAAGGCATCTGAAATAATAAACTAAGTGCAATGTAGTGTTGTCAAAAAATAGCGAAACATTTCGAGACTGAAATATCTGAAACGCTTCCAATACTAATCTTCCACAGAAGAGTTACATGATAGCAGCTGTGCTTTCTCTCTCTCACACAAACCAGCCTCCCTTCAGTCACTCATTTTTTTCGCTCTGGATGAATAATGTTGCTGTTACAGGGCTTGAATTTTGGCGTGCGACCCCAAAGTGCTCTTACACATAAAGCCGCCTCAGGATTAAATTGAGTTCTTTTTCGCTGCTTATCGCACTTAAAAAGTCAAATACACACAAAATAATGTCAAAATGCCGGTCTTGGCGAGTATTCACATAAACGCGGTCAGTTATGTTTTAAGTGAACGTAAACAGTTAGTAACAGAAACAGAAAGTAAACGCATGTGTAACAGTTTAATGGATCCATATGTCAGGTCTTAAAGTAACAGTAGCGTAATATACCTGCTGCCAAATTATGAAATAATAAATAAAAATATCTATATGGCAGTTTTTCCCCATGGTATCATGTCAAAATTGTGGCCAGTGAAAATGCAGAGTGGCTAGTAACTTTGGAAAACCACTAGTCACAGTGGCTGGTGAGTGAAAAAGTCAATGTCAAGCCTTGCATATACGCTATGCAACTCAGGCAACAACTATAGAGAAACCTGCTCTGCCTGCTGTACGAAGGCATGATGTCATCAATAAGTTAAAGCAATTTGTGTTACTATGATAATTCAGGTTGAATGTCTAATTATCATTTAGCTACTCCTTCGATGGCAAAGTCATCCCTTCCATCCCAAAAAAAAAAAAACATTTTCATGAACAGCTCCCTACATTACACAACAGTCAAAGTAACTAATGCATTACAAATGTGACAAGCTCACTAAAATGGGAACAAAAAGAAAAAAACATTAATTTAGAAGTGTGTTATCTCACTTTTCAGACACACTTTGGAAGCTGATGCTTGAAACGGGTTGGTGGAGGAGGTTTAGACATTCCAGGTTTATAATGATAATAATGCATATGTTTTTCAAAGCGCTTACATCACCTGTAAGTGTGTCTGCTTACACTGCCTGATAGTAGAGTTTTTAAAAAAGTACCAACTTCGGTAGCAAGTCAGTACTGAAATTAAAAAATGTGACGATTCCAGCATTTCCCTCTAGCATTTTAAGCGCCGATAAACGGATTCTGTCCACACGCTCAACATATATGTCTCTGATTGTCTACAATGATCAATGACATCTTTGACGCTTTTCACCAAGCGCTTACAAAGATACACACGGGAGCATTTGAAAGCAGGCGTCTATCAGCGGATCCATAATATATCTGCTGATAGATGCCGTTTTCAAATGCTCATGTGTGTATCTGTGTAAGCGCTCGATGAAGAGCATCAAAGACAATGTGTTTTTGAAGCGTCAACACAATAGCCAATCAGAGACATATATGTTGAGCGCGTGGACACAATGGCCAATCAGAGGAGTTTAAGAATCCATTCAACAGCCCTCAAAATGCAAGAGGGAAATGCTGGTATTGTCACATTTATTTAAATTTCAGTACTGAGTTGGTAAAGAAGTCGGTACTTTTGACAACACTACCTGATAGTTTACCAAATAATCTCTGTGTTCAGATATACTACATGCATAGATAGAGAGATAGATAGAGTTTTTTGTAAGCATTTTTAACTATAAATATTTTAATTGTTGTTTCAGCTCTAATGGGAAGTCGGTGACTTGGGCCCAGACTGAGTGCAGTTCCAAAGGCAGCCACTTGTGGCAGCGTCTCTCCTTCCACATCAAGAAGCGTGAAAGCAATCAGACGGCCGTGATCAAACCTTTCTCCAAAACATCTGAGGGACGCTACTGCGGAGGCAGCGACATCAACGCCGACAACAGTAACAACAAGATGCTCTACGAGGTCACCGAAGCGGAGGAGCGCTACCCCATCACCTACCGGCCCCAGACACCTTCGCCAATCAGCACCGTGACCCAAAGAGCGAGTATTTCTTTAGCGCAAAGCAATGACGCCCAAGTCATGAGCGTCTCCACGTACATGTGTCAGCCTCAGCATCGCGGTAACGTTTCGTGCGGCGGAAGTGCGTCGCAGGGCTCTCTAATGGAGCAGATTAGCTGCGTGGTGAACCGCTTCACCGCTAACATCAGCGAGCTCAACAGCATGATGCTCACCAGTTCCCCTCCGGGAAGCACCGCGGTTTTATCCACCAGCGCTTCTGCTCACGCTAACGCACAGGAGCACTGCTGTCCTCCTGCCTACCGCCTGTCCCGAGAGATTTCCATGCCGTCCACCATGACGACCTATGCCGAAATACAGCCCCTCCCACCGGTGGAGCCTAACGTGGGTCGACCCGCACCCTCCTGCCATCTTTCCGGTCCATCGTGGCTCAAAACGTCACCAACGACCAGTGGGAAGGAGCTTAAAGTGGGCGTGTCCTCGGTTTTGGAGTCACCGTCCAATCAGCTTGAGCTTGAGGAACTGCTAGCGCTGACTCCGCCCTCCCCCTTCAGGGACTCCGTCGGGTCGGGAAGCGCATCGCCAAGTTCTCCCGCGTCGGATGCCGAAATGTCTGCACTTCCGCTTGTCCCGAAATACGATTGCCTGGTGCTCCGACACTACAGCCAGAGTTCGTCTTCATTATGAGGACCAGCATGGCGGACAACAGAATGAAGAATGGAGCGCTAAATGGCGTAAATAATGTTGCCGGAGACGGACACGGCTTGAGTGTGTGTGTTTACATGTTCTCACCTTCGGACCAA
The DNA here is from genome assembly GCA_026230005.1 of Gila orcuttii. Taxonomy (NCBI): domain Eukaryota; kingdom Metazoa; phylum Chordata; class Actinopteri; order Cypriniformes; family Leuciscidae; genus Gila; species Gila orcuttii. Next base: position 42,323,800 of record JAPDVR010000009.1, on the reverse strand, counting down.
TGCAAAACCGGGCTCTGCCGCCCCTGCAGAGTAATCTCTCCAACATCAGACCTGCAGTAGTTTCTCAATCGTTCGTCTAGTTTGACGTTCCGTTGGTCTGTTTTGGTAGTGGCCTTAAACAAACATGGCTTTCATCTAATTAGTGCTGTTTCTATGACTACGATATGTTGGTGTCCCCCCAAAAGGATGTTGGAGGACGAACACACAGGGAGATCCACCTGCGTCACGGGGATGTTCCCATACACTGACATTACGAGCCTTTTTTTTTGCTACTTTCATCATCAAACAATGAGATTATTAAGGGCTGGAAAAAGACACGGCAGCAAAGGGAAAAGCCTGTTTAATTACATATTGCTTCGCTCGTACACGACTGCTGGTACACTGTAATAATTAAAGAGTCTGAGGTGACGTCCCCGATGCTTTCCAAGATTCAAACGCAATCTTTGAACAAAGTGCTTTGTTTGATGTACCACAGGACGGTGTGAGAGAGCAAACAGACCGATATTCAGAAACATCAGTCATTGTCCATGATTTTCTCTTCTCCTGTTTCTCTCCCTTTTCTCTTAATTCTTAATTTTTTTTCCCCCATTTTTCTACCTGCCTTTTTCAGGAACAGAGCATATATGGGTGAATCTAGTGAAACCTGTCCAGATTATATTTCACCCCAAAATGTATATTTCACCTCAAAATTCTGCTTATAGGAAATGAAACCTATTATAGGATCCTAGGTGGTCATTTTTGAAAATAATGTCACAATGCAATGATTTTAGGGTTAATGATTAACAGGCTTAAATTTCTTTTGGCTAAAAATTATATATTTATTAATGGAGTGTCTATTTACACGCCTTGTTGGCAGAGGCTATTTACACTAACTCCGCCCACTGACGTCTGATTGGGCCAGACAAAACTACGAAAGATGCTGGATTGTCAATTGTAGCAATAGTAAAGGGGTAAGACGCATAAAAAAGTTTTGACGCAAATCGACCCCAGTTCGAATCTCCCTTTTCCCGTCTCATATCAGATCGGAAAGGCATTTATTTTCAATAAAAATTTTGAAAATATTCAAAAAGTGGAAATAAAGTGTCTAACGTGTGTTTAATAATAGAGTGTTTATCAGTTAGGGTTTGGGGAAGGTGTAAGGAGGGCTTTATTGTCCCAATAAGCAATAGTCGCAGCCATTTATTTATAAATATAGATTTATTTGTACAAATTTGAATAAATAGATTTTATGTATTGTTAGAATGAATGGATCTCCACATCAGACAAATTCCTGCAAGCATCGCAAGAGCAAGGAAATAAGTAAAATAAGTAATATAAAAAGACATAATTTAATAATAATAATAAAATTATGAATAAATATTGAAACATAAATTATATAAATCTAATTAAATTAATAAATTATTAAATGATGAATCAAATGACAACTACATAAATGACTAATGATTATAAAATGCAATCATGAAAAAACAAAGTAAAACAACATGTGTTAAATGTTTGCTCTCTTAAAGTCACACACACACACACACAGATTATTATTGAGAATCCTTAGATCCTTTATTATGCATTTAATTATATTAAATAAACAAATAGATGTATTTTTATTTATTCAGTTTATTTTTATTTTTTAAATACATTAATTCATTAATTTAGCCAATCATATTAATTGTATTTAATTTTGGGGTGAACTGTGACCTGGACATGTTTTCATAATATTAACCTGCATTTTGTTTTTTATATTATTATTTTTGTTGATTTAATTGTGGGACCAAACTCTGGAGCCAGATCCTGTAACACACCTTGCCAAAACGTTGTGGTACCATGTCATAGTGATGGTATCAGATGGTAATACCATGGTACTCCAAGGTACTTCCAAGAATACCATGGTACTTTTTAATTTACTTTTTTGTTAATGGCAAACTAGTGAATGAAACTCTGAACATGAACTACACAGACACAAATTCAATTTTGTAAGATGATAGTGGGTGAAGTGACATCATATCACCCCTAACAAACCAGTTCACTGTGGTTCATATCATTGATCTGTATCAAATCAAATCATTCAGTCAACAACGTTTTGGTCCAGTCAAAGTCAACATGGAATGAAAATGTCTTAAAACACATTCCTGGTGTTCTTTTGAACAAATGTATCTGTGCACGAAAAATAACTGAACAATGTATAAATTATGTCACATTGCAGAAGTAGGCCTATAATGGGCTGCAAACTCCATTTCATGTTGACTTTAAATTATACTTTTCTCTATCAGAAGGGCTTTTTTTATTTAATCTTAAACAGCTTATTTTTCTTTCTATCTATCTATCTATCTATCTATCTATCTATCTATCTATCTATCTATCATCTATCTATCTATCTATCTATCTATCTATCTATCTATCTATCTCAATCATCAGGTTTTGAATCATAAATGATATGAGTTATGTGTTCACCATGAAGCCATTCTAATCATTTTGATTGATCATTCCTATTGATTGTGTAAATAACAAGGGCATGCGGAGAGCAACAAGTCTAGTAAAGTTTTAACAGTGTCTTATTGTTAAAGCTGAACATTTGCAGTCATTTTACACGATTTTACGATGTCTTTTCTTACCATTCCCTTGTGTACAGAACGTGCTTCAAAGAATGTGAGGCTACTCAAGTGTATAGCAATTATATGAAAAACAAAAAGAGAAATTTACAAGTAATATTTATCTTAATAGAGCTTTTAGTGCCAAAGGGGGAGGGAGAAGGTGTGGCCAAATGTGTGTTTTTCGTAACATAATGATATGAATAGTTTTTATGGTGATGAGTATTCTTTTTATATATTATAAATATATATTATAAATATACCAGACTTTGGGACTCAAAGCAATACAAACCATACGCATATACAAAGCACATCGGCTTTAGAAGTTTTCTAATCAATTTGAAACTTCTTTCTGTGAATGAGAAATATTCCTCCGTCTCTTTTGTCATATTTCGGGGATTCAGGCCACATCTACGTACAGTACCAGACACGTGTTTCAAAACCAGATCACTCGCTTTTAAATCAATGCTTCTGTCTACACTAAAACCATGGAAGCTCGTTTCCGCCACGGAATAAAAAAATTGTGGGAAATCAAGTATTTTTTAAAGGGGACCTAATATGCAAAATTCACTTTTATAAGGTGTTTGAACAGAGATGTGTGTCCACAGAGTGTGTACACAAGCATAATGGTAAAAATCCACCCACTCCTTTTTTTATAATCCCCATAAATCATAAACAGAGCAGCAACTCGTTTAAATTTAAAGGGACACACACAAAACGGCGTGTTTTTTCTCACACCCAAACGGGCAAATTTGACAAGCTATAAATGATCTTCACAGACACATTCTGGGGACTCCAGAGAATTATATTACATCTTGTGAAAAGGGGCATAATAGGTTCCCTTTAAGACTTTCATTCTCTCACTATTGCTAGTTAACTTCTTGCAATTCTGGATGGTATTTCTACCAATTGGTCGCAAAAAAACGTGCAATTCTAAGAAAAAAAAGTCAGAAGACTGTAAGTAATAAACTCGCAATTGTGAGAAATGAAATCAGAATTCTGAGATTAAAGTTGCAATTATCTTTTTTTTTTTTTTGTGGCAGAAACAAGCATCCATAATCTGCATATCCAGGCCTACGTCAGCAGCTTTATTTTCTCCTAAATATAAAATAATTTTATTTAATTTAAAAATATCGTGCATTTGAATTACTTGCTGTTTTGTGAATCAATTTTTGTTATATATTTAATTAAGTACTGACCAGCTAACTCTATGTTGTAGCAATACTTTAACATTATAATAATGAGTGTATGATGCTTAATCCATGACAGTCACTTCCAGTGTAAACAGTCTCCTAAACCAGACACGACACGATAAATCGATCTCTTTCGGTAAGTGTTTTTCTGCGGTGTTGCCACATCTCACTGGACTGAAAATCCTGCTACGCATAACTGTAAATTAAGACTCAAATATCTTCTATGATTGTGCAGCAGATCAGTGTGAGCAAACATTGTTTGTCGTTTGAAACTGATTAGGATAGTGTTTGTTAGATGAACGAACTGCTGACGTAACAACAGACGCGATGCTGTTTTCTAAGTAAGCATTTCTAATTTTAAAGATTTTAAAATCTCGTTAATCTCAGTTGGCTGAACCGTCATCTCACTATACTGTGAGAAAATAATGGTCAGCGTAATTCATTCTTTCTCTTTGTTTTTGTTTACTGTAATAACATAAATCAGGGGTCGTAGCCTAGCTATATTAAATCATAAACCTGTGTGGAATATTCCAGATGATAACACGTGTCATTTTGGTTATAAGCTTTAGTGTTTTTGCTACAGGTACACAGAAGCAGCCGGAGAGATTATTCAGATTTATTGCGGTACATTACGAAGCAGCTGCGGTTTGTCACGAAAGGCTAAAATTTCATTCGGCGAGATCGAAAACATGAAGCTTGAAAGACACTGCGAAATATTAATAAATCTACCCCTGGAAGGCGATTTCTTCATTTTCTCAGTTTCTGTTAGCGGGTTTCTCTTCATTAAGTGGGTTTATGAACATGACAGATACATTTGTAGGAGCTCTGGGTTGAATGTCAATGTTGCTGCCTATAGTAGACTCACATTGATGTTTACATTTTGCTACTTCATGATGCTTGCTGGAGTACATGAGATCTTTTATTAGTGCTATGTGTGAAACAATCGTTTAGTGTTTGCACAGGTTCATGACTGAAGGATGAAACCAACTCTGTGACTCCATCTCAAGTGCTAACATCTTTTTGTGTATAATTCTTTACTCTCAAGTGAGTGGTTATATTTTTGTTATATCTATATCTATATATTGGGACTTGTGTTTGCTGATTCTCTGATGTAGAGATTATGTGGATTGTTGATCAGCATTGACCTGGTACTGAAGATGACTTTTGTTGACATTTGTTGATATTCCAGTTTCTTGCAGCTTTGTGGGGAAAATAAAAGTGTGAGAAAATGCTTACAGCTGTACTTTTTTTTTTTTTCCTTTTTCTTGACATGGAAACCATTGTGGTGTGGTATTAAATCTTTCCAGTCATTATTAAAAACATGGAATAAGTCCACACATCATGAGAATGAATGACTCTTGACTTTTCCTACTTGGAAAAGCAGAACTTAAAGGGATAGTTCACCCAAAAAAGAAAATTACCCCATAATTTAATCACCCTGAAGCCTAGGTGTAAATGACTTTCTTCTTTCAGCCGAATACAATCAGAGTTTTATTAATAAATATCCTGACTCTTCCAAGCTTTATAATGGGAGTGAATGGTAACTTAGATTTTGAAGCCCAGAAAAAGTGCATCCATCCATTATTAAAGTAATCCATACGGCTCCAGGGATATAATAAAGGCCTTCTGAAGCGAAGCGATGCGTTTTTATAAGAAAAATAATCACTGGCTTCCGTAACAGCCGTACACGAGTCGAGTACAGGCGGAAGAGTGACCTCTGACCCAACACATGATGTATTGATGAACGCGGAAGCACAGAGGATAGAGAGAAACAAAACCGGCACGAATTAGAAGTCTAAAACGAGAATATTTAAAGAGAAATGTGGGAGGAGCTTGAGTTTGTTAGTCACCGCGAGACGCGTCGACGGTTCACGATTCTTCAGACTTGTGTACGGACGTTACCGGAAACTATAAGTTATAAACATGGATATGGTTTTTCTAACAAAAACGCATCGCTTCGCTTCAGAAGGCCTTTATTAACCCCCTGAGGTCGTATGGATTACTTTTATGATGGATGGATGTGCTTTATTTGGGCTTCAAAATTGGTAGCTGCTTTTATCAGTGCATTCAAGGCATGCATATTATCATGCATTCACTGGGATTCAAACACATGACTCTGACATCGCATGCTCTACTGTTTGAGCTACAGGAACGCTGGTTAATTGTCTCTTTTAAACAAATAAAAACGTAAGTAAATGTTCCTATATTGTATGATAATCTAAAGAATGTGTAAAACAGTAAATGATCTTCTAATCGCGGGCCGTTTTGTTTCTTTACACATCTTCTGTCTTATGGACGACCGTCTGAGATATTGCACTTTATCTAAATCATAAGTTGGCTGTAATCTGTTATTATTGGTTGACTGGTTAAATACAATGCTATTGAATTAAGACTGTTAATGTATTTCTCCGTATATCAGAGCTCATAATATCCACCAGCCTCCACAATGAGCCTCATTCATCACACAGGAGCAGAACCATTCTTACGTAAATCGTCACACTGAATTGAATTTAACAATTTACGTAATAATAGGTTCGGTTCAGGAGAAAAATGTCCAAACTCTGAAGCAGCAACAGACTGATAAACATATGAATGAAAGTGCGTCAGTATAATTTTCCATCACTCAAACAAATGTCTTGCTCTCACCCCCACTCATACACATGCCATGGCTTGTGTAGAAGTGGGCGGTAGTTTCCATTATCCAGTTTTCATTCTCTTTTAAAGACTTGGCATCATAAATACCCATGGCTCCTCTCCTCTCATGTAGAGCCGTTCAATGCTATATAGGTTTTTTTCCCAGTCTGTGCCCTTGTGACTTGACAAATCCGAAGCATTTATGAAAGATATAAATAAACAAAAATGAAAATATTTTCTCAGCAAATTTGCATTTGCTATATAAACAATGTGGCACAGGACGTGAAAAAGAAAACCCTTGCGTCGCGCCTGGCTCTGCATTGCACCAGATGTATGATAGTGCCCTTAAAGTGGCTTTCCTTCATCTGTCGTCAGTCCTTCAGCTCACCATCGGTGTCTGCTCCGTCTCAAAAACATTTGTACGCATTGGTCAGAGTTTGCGTGGAGGTGCACAAATTGTCCTGTCAAGTTAGTATTTATAAATCACAACTTTTGCGTGGGAAGTGGCGTACGCCTGTTTTGTGCGATGCAACGGTTATAAATGAGGCCACTGACCTTTAAATGGAAGAGTCTGGCCTTGGGGACGAATACTCTGTGTTTCATTTCTGTTCCACTAGTATCAACAATACTGAAGAACAAACGAAATTTTTAGCTGCTAACTTATTAGTTATTTTGAGGATTTGTCATGCAGTAGAGGTCTTTTGCTCAAAAGCGCTGCATGTGCTGCAAAAACAGCTTCCCTGGAGCTTTTGTTTCTCACTCACGATCGTATCTCAGCAACTCTAGCCCTGCATGAGACCTTTATTTTACCAGCCCAGATCATTAACCAACAGACCAGCAGTGCACTCCATCATTTCAGCTGTGTGTTTCACTTCCCAGCTCATTTATTAGCACTACACACACACACACACGCGCGCTCACACACACACACATATATGGCAAACTCATGTGAGCGAGCATGTGACTGAACATATGTTCAGTATTGGACTAGCATACTACGTACTGCACAATATATACTATATTATGTAGTATGTAAAAATAAACCAGTGTTGAGGTCACATGACCTGACTGAGCAAGTTATAAATACAGTTCTTTGCATTTTAAAACTGCATTTAGTGAAAAAAAGTATTTACTTTTGGCAGTCAAGTCAATCCGATCGCGATTAATTGCATCCAAAATTTAAGTTTGTGTTTACATAATATATGTGTGTACTGTGTGTATTTATATATACAAAATAATTATACACACATGCATGTATATATTTAAGAAAAATATTTATATATAGCCTACTATAAATTATATATAAATATATATACAGTATATACCTGCAAATATTTCTTAAATACTGAACAAAATTATAAACGGGGTCAGTATATATTGTGGCCAGCCTAAGGCACACCTGTGCAATAATCATGCTGTCTAATCTCGGCAAAGGAAAAGTGCTCACTAACACAGATTTAGACAGATTTGTGAACAATTTGAGAGAAATAGGCCTTTTGTGTACATAGAAAAAGTCTTTGAGTTCAGCTCATGAAAAATGGGGGCAAAAACAAAGTGTTGCTTTTATAATTTTGTTCAGTGAATATACATGCAGGCATGTGTGTATTTATATATACAAAATAATTATACACATATATTAGTAAACACAATATTTTATGCTGGATGTTATTAATCGTTTCAAAGCCCTAGTACGATCAAATAATATAGACAGAGATGTTAAAAACTCATTGCTAATATTACTTTCTGGTTCATGCAACATAATAGAAATGCATTGCATTGTGGGATACAGTCTCTGGTTGTTTGGTGCACATTTTGACAGATGCACCTTCACTATGCATACAGAAAATTGACATTACTACACTGCATAAAATAGTAAGTGTTGGGGTGAGATGCATCTGTGTGTTTTAACATTGTACTGGAGTGACAGCAGATGCCAAGCTTATGTAATTACGTGTGGGCGAGAGCAACGAACAGCAACACGTTTGAATTCAAGACCCCGAGATCACATGTCATTCAAACACACACGCACCAGGAAAATGTGTGGTGATCACACTAATCACATATAAGACCACTTCAGAACACACACACACACACACACACACACACACACACACACACACACACACACACACACACACACACACACACACACACACACACAGCTGTTAATTTGAAGTGCCCACACACTTGAAGCTCCTCCAGACGAGTGTGTAATGCTGTTGCATTTGTCTTAAATGCTGCTTGCTTCCTGTTTCATCTGTGTAATTTAACTTGTACTATATGTGCTCTAAAAGTACTATATGTACCTTTAAAAAGTACTTATTATGGAAATAATATACTTAAAAAAAGAGTAAACTGTATTGTGAACTAAATGTATTGTTTTCAGACATGTAATTGCATGTTATATAGAATTAAAGGAATTTAATGATTGACTAGAGGGGGACTTTAAATAAAAATGTATTGTGGTTTAAACTTAAAGGTATAGCGGAGGATTTTCTTTTTCCGGGTGGATCATCAAGACTATTGGTCCTCCTAGTTGTCAATCATTCTGGTGATATGTTTACGTAACATATCTTCCCTAGGTAGTTTTCGCTTTCTGCGCACTTTCAGGTTTATATGTGTGGTGAGCTACGGTTTCAGCCATTCATTGAAGCTCGCCGTTCTCACCGGGTTTTTTCAAAATGTCTGAGGGTCGCAAGAGAAAAAGTGTCTACGAATTGTATGACAAGAAGAGAAAGGCTCGTGCATGCTCTCTCGTGCACACGTTTAATAGGCGTTCCCTCTTGGGAGCAAATAGAGTGTTGCGCATGTGCATTTTTTAAAAAATTGGAGAGGGCGGGTCTTCTCTAAAATTCGGAAAGATCCTCCGCTATACCTTTAAATTAAAGTCTCCCTGTAGTCAATAATTTTATCCCTTAAAACTCATCTTTGATCACAAAATGACATATTTAAACTTTTCCGTTAAAAAAATTATTCACACCGTAAAATATCTTGAATGTGATTCTACACTCTTGCCTCATTTAGTATACATGGTTCTATGAATTTGCAAAAGAGCCCCGCCTCCACTCACTCAGCTCAGAGATCCACTCGTTGACGATCACACGTTGATCTGATTGGTTACAAGGTAGTGTGTGACGTCAGAAACACCAGCGATTTCAAACCGTGTTTTTGAGACGTCTTTGATTTCACTGCAGTTTTAAGGAGAAAATACTCAGTAATGGTGTTGACTTATGAATTTACACATGGTTTGTCTTAAAGCATATTAAAAACACCACATAAACAACATTAAAAACTTCACCACATGGGGACTTTAAATGCAACTAGTTGAACCATTTAAGCAGGACTTAAGTACATCTTTATATGTCATTTCATAATTATGAGTATTGTCTTTTGCAATGTAGTACATTTAAAATATATTAACTTTAAATGTAATATCAAATAATACACAGTTAAAATGATAATACTTTTCATGTGCTTTAGTATGTTGGTCAACACATCAAAATAAGTGTAGGCCTACTTTCAAGCATGAAAAAAGATTAAATCATTTATTTAAAACGTAAATTAAAACTTTTTAAGATCAGCCTGACGCAGTTAACATTTTCACGTCCTACGCCACATTGTTAGCAAATGCATTTGTGCCCATCTGTGCGGGGCAGCTGGTCTGAAAACGAGGTGTGTTCAGGCGCATTGTTGGCGCGTTGCTATTTTGAGGAAACTGAAATAGACTGAGACATTGACTTTAGACCAGGTTTATCAGTTAGTCAATGGCGCAGTCTATTTCATGCACCTGAACACACCTCGTTCACACTAGTTCAGTATTCTTTTTGTGATTTAAAGAGCCCGTTAGTAATGTGTGTCTATAGGCGGGAGCACAACGCTCGTACACTTTGTCCCGTAGATGATCTGGTTGCTCGCTTTAACCTCGCGCACAAGCAGATTAGTTTCCTCGTTAGAGAAGTTCAGTTTTTCCTCTTGCAAATTCCGCCATGAAAATAATGAATCCGCCATGTCGCGAGCGCAACTGGCTTTTAAAGGGAATGGGAGACGAGACTCTGAAGTAGATTCGGACACGCACAAAGTGCACTTGCGCCCTGCGCTTTAAGGCCTGTTCACACCGGGACGATTTTCGCAAACGATATTTGCCGACGTTTAATGCCTCGTGATTAAATGTGAGTGTGCACACAGACGCGAAAAACGCCACGCATAAAAGCGTCATTTTTTTAAAAAACGCCTCGGGGTTAGTTTTTTTGGTTTGACGCACCGCGTCAAAAACTATCCGACCAATGAGATTGCCGCTTTTGCTCCCGTGTCTGGAGCTTCTGAAGTTACAGTAAAACACAACTTGGGGGCGCTCAAACACAAAACGGTCTTGCCGAGCACACATACGAAACGGCGAAGAATATATACACCAAGTAGCGTCCACACACTGGACGATGCAAGCCAAGATAAATGTAGAGCTGCTGGTCTCGTTGGTGTCGGAACATAAGGAACTGTATGACAAATGCGACAGTGACTACAAAAATATTGATAAAAGAGAACTGTTATGGAGTGGTATTGCAGAGCAAAAGGGCCTTGATGGTGAGTTTCCACTTAATTGTCTTTCATGTACATAGGCTTTCATGTCTTTCATGTACATAAGCGCCATCTAATGTCAGGGAATGAATTTGCATGTCCACTCGGCTCATCGTCAGCGAAAATCGCTTGGGTGTGAACACAAAAAACGTGTTGAAAAACGCTGGCGAACAACGCGCGCCGATATTCGTCCCGATGTGTACGGCCCTTTAGACCATTCACTTAGATCGTTAAAATAGGGCCCATAGTCATGATAGAGTACTCACTTTAAGTATACTTCAATGGCCTTTTATTTAATTAATATTATATTATCTGCAGGTACAGTTTTTTTTTTAATATACTTTTATGATTTAAAGTAGCCTACACTACAAGTGCACATTCAATGCAAATAAGCACACTACTTTTTCACATTCTGCCAGATGCATGAATGTAAATGTACCACATTTACCAATATGTGCAGTATACAATAGAGCATGCTGCGCTGGGAATCCCATCCCAATGTATCCCACAGTGCAATCATGTCCAGTGTGACGACTGAACCAAAGGTGACATCTCTTTCACCTCATTATTTGATCCAGCTGCCAAAAGTTAAGATATTTAATAATGCTAAATAATGATGTCATTTGACAACAATGTTGCATACTACTGCCTGCATTCTGTTTGATGTATTATTTGATAAATAGTATGCAGTGCAGTATGCGAGTGTGATCTCTTCTATTAATTTCCCATTTTATATTTCACAGCGACAGGAAACTGCTCTGAAATAATCTTCTCATTAGTGTCACTGATACGGCAACGATTGAAAACAATATTCTGGCAGACAAAACCCTAGTGCCACACCAGGACTCCAAATAAAACAGCTGTTTTAAAGTGGACACACTCAAACTCTCACTTCCTTCTGTTTTTCACTGTCTTCCTCCTAACACACACACACACACACACACACACACACACACACACACTGGCAGTGCTGTACATCTAAATAGCCTGAGCATTTCTGCGCGGTCTATTCTGGGCTGTTAGGATGGAGTGTGTGAATCATAGTCGTTGTGGTAATTGCTCCTCTTTGTCTTCCCCCACCCCGCTCTGTTCTGATTGGTTAATGAGGCTCATTAAAAGCCCCAGCTTGTTCATTCAGTAGAAGAGACAGCTGAGCTCAGAGGGGGACGTCAGATGGCCTTTTCTGTCTTAAACAGATCTAAATTTAATCAGCCAATAGCATTTAGGAAAAAAATAACAGTTCATACATTAAGTTTGTTTACTGCATCATTACGTGTTTAAACCACTATTGGCCCGAGGAAGTTTGGGTTCATATAACAGCGGGGCACATTATTGTTCCCGAAGGTCAAAATGTGTGCAATGCTGCTAAAAATCTTCTAATGAATTGTGTGTGTGTGTGTGTGTGTGTGTGTGTGTGTGTGTGTGTGTGTGTGTGTGTGTGTGTGTGTGTGTGTGTGTGTGTGTGTGTGTGTGTGTGTGTGTGCTTTATGCCCCCTACGGAAGAAGCCTGTTTTTTTTTTTTTTTCATCCTACTGAAAGTCTCTTGGATGTTTTTCAACCCTCAGGTGCTGAAAACTTGCCTGATTGTTCTGGTAACTGTTCAAAGCACATGAATATTTAATGGGGCAAGCATTGACAAGTTTATGATTGGTTGTCACTGTCTTCAGGAGAAACTGCATCATTACTTTTCAAATTGAGGAAATGAGAGTCTATGGAAGCGCAATAAAATCAAACTACTGAAGAAAAGCTGTTGCAACTCACACGAAGTCTAACAACTTTTATCTCAATGCAAAATTTGCCATCAGAAGTTTATGCTGCTTATGATGCTAAAGTGTTTGATTTTCCAGAACTCGTATTTATTGACATGGTTTTAAACTGACCTTAACATGACGATAATGGAGAATGTGGATTTAAAATAATATATGTTAACCCAGGGTTAAGTGTTTGAAATGACATCAGCATTGGAACTGAATAGTCTATTTTTTTACATTTTCATTTCAATAAACTTTTTAATAAGCACAAAATGTAGTGTTGGGTTTGCATAAAATGGTTTCGAAGTAGTATTATGCGCACTTCTAAAAACTTTAGGCATGTGCACGATCAGATAAAGCACTCACTAAAGAATAAACTATTTTATTTATAAAATCATTATTTATTATTTAATAAATGATTATTAGTTTTATAAGAAAACCTGAATGTTTTTGGTAAGCCGCAGTGGCAGTGTGCTGATTTTTGTTTGCATAAAATGGTAACATGAGCAGTGGCCTAAGAGGCTGTTTATACGACAACATTTTCAACTAAAAACTGAAAACCTTTTATGCATTTTGGACATTCATTTCTACACAACTACCATTTGTGGGGCTGAAAACTTTTAACAAAAAGGGTTTCAAAGTGCAAGATTTTGAAATAAATACCGTTATTGTCTGCGTGTACACCAAAAAAAAAACACATTTGTGAAAACGGTGACGTCGTGCACATGCATATTAAGTAGGAGTGTAACAGTGCAGGAAAAGCAGTTACAACAGGAAAAAGCAACAAATCCCCAATGCTAGGTTTCTTTTCATTTGTTTTGAGTTCCACCTACAGTACAGCTTCCTTTAGTGTATTAAGCACTAAGCAATCAACAGAATGAACTCTTGCATAGGTTATGTTTAATTGTTTTGTAGGGCTGATGATTGTAGTTATGATTCTATCAAAAGGCTACAAAATAAAAGGAAAAATAAAACTTGTGCAGAGATTAGTTTTTGCATTTTTCTTTTGCGAGTGAGAGTTCATTAACATGCGGTGACCATGGCAGATGCACAAAGTTCAATATTACACTTTTTCAAGAAATCACGGAAAGATGACCAAGAAACTCATTATAACAGCGGAAACAACTTAAAATACTTCATCATTTATGGTCATACAGATAAGAGTAAGACATAATTCATCTATTTTATTTGTGTACACTCACAAAACACAAAGGAAAACTGCTTCAGTTTTTAGTACATCATTGTCGTGTAAACAAACCCTTAAAAAATGAAATGTTTAAGCAAAGAGCTGAAACTTTCATTCACAGGGGCCAAAACAGTTAGTGACTCATCAAACATTTTAAATGAGTGAGAAGTGAAACGAGTAAATCCTCACTGACATGTCCTTTGGTTGTTTTCCTGATAAATCAGTTATAAAATCAGAAATGTGTGACTCAGGTTTCAAAGGTCATACATTTTCACTTCACTAAAGATCTGCATCTGAGTCTTTGCATGTTTTTAATTCGAAGATACTTTGGAGACATTTGGTGAAAACATTCAAATTACTTCTGTAGTGTGATTATTTCAGACTGAAATAGGGTTGTTGTTTTTGTGTGTAAATTGTTGAGATTGTGTCAGTGTCACTGTTAATGTGCACGAGTGACCAAATAAATGTGTTTGTCTCTCTTCATGTGATGAATAGGTTTATATGTGTATGCTATGCATGTGTTTGTGTGTGAGTGTATACTTATGTGATTGAGTTAATGTGTGTATGTCATGACAGTTAATTATTATGTGTGTGATATAATCAAATCCGTCTGTTTGTATGATAAATGGGTTTTTGTGGAAGTGATATAATTACTTTTGTGCGCGCGCTTGCTGGCATGTCACATGACTCGTGTCATATGATCATTGCTGTATAAGTTCAGTAGCACGCGGCTGGTCAACAACAGAGAGTTTCAGTCCTGCAGATGCGCGGAAGGACGAGAAGGACACACACCTGTTTCCTTGCGTCCGATCATTATTAAAAAAAAAAACCCGCGCGCTGTATCTTTCGATCATTTATACCGTTATATCTGCAGTCGGGCCGTCATAAGGATGCGCGCGCTCTCCGTCATTGTTTTGTTTGTGTTGATCGGCGGGTCCGCGGCCGATATTCCTGCAAACTGCACCTATGAGGACCTGCTGGGCACCTGGATCTTCAGTGTGTCTGATGTGGGTCAGGACCGGACCATCGACTGCTCCAGCACAGGTCAGATCACACAACCTTCAGTGCGCTTTTCTCTTCAACAGGGAAGTTCAAGTTTACTTTCGGTTTACTGTTGAGAAAAGTCTGTGTATCTTTTTCATATAATTGCCCTATTGTTTTGCCTACACTACTATACCTACAACAGCACAACTCTGCTACTGTTTTGGTACCATAGTAGCCTACAGTGATAAGATCAGAATGGTAATTACTTTAGCCTCATAATTTGTACCATGCTACTACTGAATTTATACCATGAGTAGACTATTAGACCTTATTCGCAGCAGCGCCATCTTTGAATTTTTTTTAACGGGAATTCATCGGTTTGCAGCCCAAACCAACTCATATACATAAACATACCCTTTTCATAGGACAAGGCTTAATTTCAAGAAAAATAAAATGTATATTAGCCCTAAAAAACGATTAAAATGTATAATATTGTAATATCAAACTAATAGAAATGTTAAGAAAAATATCCTTTTTATTGCACAGGGCTCTGATTTTGGAATTAGCATTTTATTTTTAATAATAATTTTGAAATTTTAAATGTATTA
The DNA here is from genome assembly GCA_026230005.1 of Gila orcuttii. NCBI lineage: Eukaryota > Metazoa > Chordata > Actinopteri > Cypriniformes > Leuciscidae > Gila > Gila orcuttii. Next base: position 42,308,290 of record JAPDVR010000009.1, on the reverse strand, counting down.
GATACTGTACATCCATGAAACTACAACACCGTTTGATCTAAAGGTATCAAACTTACTCAGAATATTATTCCCTCTATTGCATAAGGCTTGTTCAGATTATTAATCTGGTATTTTTATATTACGGAACCCATTAAACTACAACACTGTTAGACCTAAAGGTATCAAACCAACTTTAAATTACTCAATGTTACTATCTACATACAGTATTTGTTCTCTACATTCAATGCTCTAATATAAACTTGGTTGACTGTTAAACAGGGAAGCCGGTGAGAACGGTGACTGTGGACCTGCAGAAGTTGTCTCTAGCTGTGGATGATCTCGGACACACTGGGTTCTTCACGCTCATCTATAACCAGGGGTTTGAAGTGGTGATTAATGACTACAAATGGTTCGGGTTTTTCAAGGTAAGCGTGATGAGACACTTTTAGTCTCAGATGACATGACTCAGATCACATGGCTGATCAGATGACTGGGGTTTCACAACCGAAGGGAAATTCTGACATCAGCTCTTTTGTGTTTCATTGGTCTGGACAGCTGTGTTTAGCTAAATGTGGTATGATTTTACAAATACTATCTTTTTTCTTTTAAGACTAGATCTGGTTGTTTTAGTATTATGACTATTATCGTATTTAGTAATATTTTGCATTGGCTTTTAATTTTATATTTTCAGTTTTTAATCTATAGTTACGGTTTTTAATTTAGTTTAAGTTTTAGCAATTTGAGCTTTTTGTCGTTTTTAATAGTTTTTTAAAATATCTTTTTAGCTATTTTCTCTTTTAGTTTGTCATTTTATTACTTCCACTTATTTCAGTTGTTGTACTCATTCATGTTCATTCTGTAACTAGTATTAAGGAGGAAGGGGTGATCGCATTCATTTGCAGCTTGAACTGATCAGTCACGTCACATCAAAGAGCGTCAATGGCATTTATTGTTTGAATTTCGTGATAAAATGGACAGAATTTGACATATGAGACTTTGCTTCTTAAAGCAACACTATGTCGTTTTTCAACCTTCATTATATATTTCCAAGACCCTTGAGATGGTACATCGACTTACAATAGGTTGAATGACACGTCAGCCGTGTCTGACGTGAGAGCCCCACTAGCGTTTGATACCGGGCCGTCTGTATGTTGTTGTCATGACCGAAGCAACAACTAAAAGGAAGAAGGCAAAGGTTTTGTCAGAGGAGACTAAAAGAAGAAAAAGGGAGAGTGACAAATTAAAAGACCGGACGAGGATCACTATTGGAGGGAGAGCAAGACAGTTTGAAGACGGTGAGAGTGTGCGCGCGCGACCGGCTCTCTCTCTCTATGCTCGTTCTTTCAGTAACATGCGCAGCAGTCAGTCATCTATAAAGTATTTATAAATAAATCAGGGAGCTGACTACCGCGCGAAATGTAAAAGGCTGAATAACATGGCCTGGCCATGTTACGGAATCTATCTGGTCCTCCATTTCTCTTCATGAATCAAGTAATGCTAGTAGAGTAGGGATGGCTCGATACCACAATTAGAACCTAATACAAACCAGAACCTAATACCTCGGTATCGATACTAAATCGATACCACAAGTAAAAAAATAAAAAAAAGTCTCAATTTAAGTGACACTTAAAAACGCTGCTTGAAACTTTCCACTACCAAATGTGCAAAGAAAGGGTATCAAAATGTAAATAATTTTTTAAAAAAAAAATCAGTCCGGAAACATACAGTAGGTTAAATTTTGATTTTGGAGAAACCCCCCCCCCCCCCCCCCCCCCCCTGAAATTATACAATTAAAATAGGTTAATATCTATAATGATAGATTCACATATAATAATAATAATAATAATAGAATAATGAAATGACATGTAAAAACCATTATCTGTCATGCATCAACAGAGAATTATCAACATTTATTAATCTTGGTTTGGTTACTGTTTGGGTTCATATTAGTTTAGTGCATCGCATACATATTGTTCTCTCTCTCTCTCTCTCTCTCTCTCTCTCTCTCTCTCTCTCTCTCTCTCTCTCTCTCTCTCCTATAATGACACTGGCTTGTAAACGTGAGCTACGCAATCTTTTGACGTTTGAAAAAAAATAAAACCCATGAAATTATATTCATATGAGCGCTGAAATATATGCCAATGTACCTGGGATGAAGACATTTCACACGCAACGCTGGCAGTCTGCCCGCGAGAACTCAAGACAGTATCGGCTTGTCAACAAATGCACACGTGTATCGCCTGGTGTAACCATGACAGATTTTAAGTCAGTAGTAGAAGACAATACTGTTTCCCAACTGTAGGGGGACCCCGAGAGCAAAAAACACAAAAACGACATAGTGTTGCTTTAAGTAACAAAACACAGAGCTTATTGCGGTCATTGGTGGTTAATAGTTGTGTACACATGCGTACCGAAAGACATGCCAAAAATTCATGGTACAAATACGTGTATCTTTACAACCTAGTGTCCACAAATGAAGAATTCATTCAGGTGTTTTACTTAAATTGTGACACCGAATTAAGTTAATTCGCACACTTTATTTATTTGTTCCCTTGTTTTAGTAAATCGTTGTCATGTTGAACTAATTCTTACAACGTGGCCACAATTTAGTAAATCGAGGGAACAAATTATTATATTGTGTGCACAATTTACTTGAAGGTGCTGTATGTAACTTTTTTTTTTTTTTTCACTCAACTAAAGCATAAAGATACCATAATGTTTGCATATATTGAGGAAACATGCTAAGTTCACATACTCGTTTCTCTATAAAAAAAACTTCTAAAGCCATTTTTTTATTATTTTGAAATGTGCGTTTCTGGGCTGGAATATTTGTTTTTGTTTTGGTCTGTGATAATGCACGTTGCCAATTTACCGATTGTCGATTGCGCTCCTTCCTGTTACGTGTGCTCAAACTGTCAACCTGTGTGAGCGCCGTCCAGTCTGAGGAGCAGGAGGCGGGAGAAACTACGATCTCCGATATTTTGAATTTGGACTGCAGTACCCATTTCAACCACTAGTAGTCATTCTTACAGACTGCACCTTTAAAACAAGGGAACAAATTAGTAAAACATGCTGACGTATTGGTCCGTATATCTCTGCACAAGTTTTGATGGTTTCAGTTAACAATAACACTGCTGAGTATGAACCATATGGACTCAACAGAACCGTTACCTTCACATACAAATTTACAAACCCTAGTATCATGATGTTGCTTGGGATTTACATAAAATGTTTGTCTTTAAGTATTTGTTTTTGGTCACACTTTAGTTAAGGGTCCAATCCTCACTATAACTATGACTTTTGAATCAAACTCCTAATTACTGCTTTATTAATAGTTAGTAGGGTAGTTACATTTAGGTTGGATTAAGGATGTAGAATATGGTCATATATTAATAAGTACTAATAAACAGCCAATATCCTATAATATGCAAGAACTGATAAGAATGTAAATGTGTACCTTGAAATTAGAGCCCGACCGATATGGATTTTTGGGGGCAGATGCCGATACCGATATTAGGGAGTAAAAAAGCCCGATACCGATATATCGGCCGATATTATTTATGTGTATATTATAATACAGTAGCAATATTATTTATGTGTATTATAGTACAGTATACCAGTCAAAAGTTAGGACACTTTCCTATTGGTGTGTACAAACTTTTGATGGGTACTTTACACCGTAGCTATAAACAGAATAAATATATTTTATAAACACGTTTTGCAATGATCACTCAAATGTGGTGATCAAACACTTGTGTGACACAGATATGTAATGGAGGCAGGGGGAATGATAGAATGAGAATTACAGTTGAGCTGTAACCAAACTAGTTTGCATTGCATGTTATATTATATTCTAAATACTGTTGCATAATCTTCACTAACGACTTTGTCTTTTAATTTAGTCATAACTTGTATCAATAAATATATAAAAAGTGTCACTGACAACCTTATCTTCTATTTTTACTCTTAATTCCTCTAATCTCTACCAGTGGAGGAAGAACTCAGATCTTTTTACTGAAGTAAAATTAATAATATCATAATGAAAACGTTTTTAATTACATATGTACAGTACTTTTATACTATTTTAAATAATTAGTAAGCAAAATGTACTAAACGTGAAACTAGGCTACTCTTAATGCAAAATGGCCCAATATAAAGTGTTATAATTATATACATTTTTGTAATATTGCTTGATGTAACGTAGCGTTATCAGGCAGAATGAGCTTTAACACTGTGTCTACACCGGACGCGGCCGTTACTGCTCGCGTCGCAACAGCTGTTTACCCTAGACAAAGCAGAATCAGTTTACTGTCAGAGATCGCTCGCGCCACGCATTTTAATCAATGTTTCATCAACCAATTGCCTTAATAAATAAGAAGTAAATATAGCAGACAATATAATAAGGACTTCTCAGCTGTGCGCTTGCAATAGTCACAAGCTCACACAATACGTGACAGAGGCTGGTAGCAGAGAAATCAATTCTGTGAATTACACTGCGCAAATCACAAGTAGGCTACTACCCACTGGATGAAGAAGGGTTGGCTCTCAGTCTCCACAGGCTACATAAAATATTCATTTATTTTATTTTTCGTGTTCACATTTATGAGGAAAAAACAATGTTACAGACTCGACAGTTCAGCACTACGGACGTGAGCGCTCTGAAAGCGCCACTAAAATATGCTTTGAAACTTTCACATAGACATCAAACAGAAAGCACAAAACCTTTCGTTTCAAAGTGAATTTCGTTTTGTATTAATTGTATCTTAATTTTAATCAATGTTTCATCAACCAATTGCCTGGATTTAATATATAAGAAGTAGATAATCTCGACACGGAGGCGCCTGCGGGTGAACTGGAGCTCGTCTCATGAACCGAAACTCAGCGTATAGACCTGAGAATTGAAATGTATCTATATTGAAATGTCTACTTTTAAACAGAACAATTCAAAACGAAAGACAGACAGACTCATGTAATCGTATGAAATGTGCATTTCTCTCTGGCACGCGTTCAATGAAGGTCACGAGTCAGCATCGTCAACTTCATCTTTGGCTGACACTGACTGAAAACACTTGTTTGTTAATAAACAATTAAAATGTCTCCTTGCTATATTTGTTGTATTCATAATCATTACTTTTGCCAGTTCTTGTGACAGCTTTTAGGTGCTTTATTGGCAGCGCCACCCTTACATGAATCGCCGCACCCGCATTTTTTTTAATATTCATTTATCGGCCATTATAAATGCCGATACCGATAGTTAGGAAAATGCCTAAAATCGGCCAATAATATCGGCCCGCCTATATATCGGTCGGGCTCTACTTGAAATGCAATGTAAGTCGCTTTGGATAAAAAATAAATAAATAAAAAGCATCTGCAAAATGTAATATGCATGCTAGTAAGCAACTAATAGTGAGAATTGGACCCTAAATGAAAGCGTTATCTTATTTGTTTTCTCTCTGTGTCTAGTATACCCAGCAGGGTTCACAGGTGACCAGTTACTGCGATCAGACACTGCCTGGTTGGGTTCATGATGTTTTGGGGAATAACTGGGCCTGTTTCACTGGGAAGAAGGTGCAGCCCATCCCACCCCGAATCGACCACAATCACATGCTTGGATTCGATCACCAACTGTGAGTGTTTGATTGTGTCAGCTGTGTTTGTGATTGTCTCTTATCTCGCTGTCTATCTTGATAAGATCTCATGTGATTTCATCTCCCCTGCACTGCATGAATGAATGATTGATGTTTATTGGTAACAAACATCTTATATGATCTCTAGGTTCATGAAGTTGCCATACACAAACAACATGGAGTTTGTGGATCAGATCAACTCCGTCCAGAAGTCCTGGAAAGCGACGTCGTACAGTCTCTATGAGACCTTCACTATACAGGAGATGCTGAGAAGATCAGGAGGACGTGCCTCCAAGATCCCACGGTACACACACTTTCATTGGCGCAGTCAGGCTTCTGTGTGTAAATGAATAATGGATGCCTTTAAAACTGATTTCAAGCTCAAAATATCTGGTGCAATTTATTTAGAAGTAGGGCTGGGCCAAAAATTAATGATTTCTCGATTTTTATCTATTCTCACTTTGATTAACTGATGTTATTAAATAAAAAAATCTTTTAGTCCGTGCTGATTTCACTTAATGCATGAACAAAACTTCACTAAACTGACTGACTGTACAAAATATATCTCCAAATGAATCGATTGATTGCAGAATAGAAGCTTGTTTCCGCCACAGAATAAAACAATTTAAAAAGGTATTTGCGACTTTATCTCGCAATTCTGACTTTTCCTTTCCTTGTGAGAGATAAACTTGTAATTGCAAGTTATAAAGTCCAATTTTGAGGAAATAAAGACTGACTTTTTTTTCTAAGAATTGCGAGTTTTATATCACGCAAGTCTAAGAAAAGAAGTCTTTTGTGAGATGCAAACTCTCAAACCCTTTTTTATTTTTTTTATGTGTTCTGTGGTGGAAACAAGCTTCCATATTACATAATAATAATTATTATGAAGATAAATGGGCAATTAATGATTTCTCTCTCTCTCTCTCAAGTATACAAACAAATATTTTTCTATACAAGTTAGGGTGTCACGATTCTCCAAATCCTCGATTCGATTAAATTTTCGATTCTAAGGTCACGGTTCGATTCGATTTTTACATTTACTTTTTTTAAAGCCGAAACAGGCCAATCAGGATGCTCTCTGTCTTACATGCGCTTCATGAGGCACACACGCAAGGTCTCTCGCTCTCTCCCTCTCTGCCGTGCGCGCGCTATACGGTTTGGAGCACAGTTTTTTCTGTCTCGCATGCGCGCTCTTGCTCGCTCACTCTTGATACCGGGAGATTTTAACTAATTTGCGTGCATCAGGGAGCCGCTATCAATATGCGGGAGACTCCCGGAACTTCCGCGAGACTTGGGATGTCTGCAAACTGTGGCTTATTTGAAGCGCGAACGTTGTCAACATAACTCACTGGAAATCCAAAAAACGTCCACACCTGCGACTTCAATGAAAGAGGAGGGGTTTCAAGTTCTGTCGATGGGTCTCCTGCATCTGCAGTTGCCATGCTATCTTTTGAGTGGCTGTAGCTAAGTTAGAGGAGGTTGACCATAGACTCGCAGCACTTCAACACGCGTGTTTTTTTCCGCTTGGCACGCCGACCGGACGTGACATGGGGGCGTGGCAGCATCGATGATTCCATTTTTTAATTCGAAGTTCGAGATTGTGAATTAATTTCGATTTAAAATCGAAATCGTGACACCCTTAATACAAGTAGGAAAAATAGAATAGAATAGACCAGGACAACATATTGTCTATTTAAAGCCTATGTCAAGTCTAGAGTTGTTGATTTTAAGTACTATAAATTAATGAATGCTATGACATCTTTTGAAATGGAATGGTGCTATAAAAATATTTTCTGCTCTGTGATGAAGGGGATTTATCTTTTTTTTTTTTTTTTTGCATTGAGGTGTTTACTTTAGGTTTGTTGTTTTGGAATTTGTCAAATTGATTGTATGGAATAAAGTTAATTTTTAAATATAAACACAAATCTCTCTCTCTCTCTCTCTCTCTCTCTCTCTCAGCCGTGTCAGGCCTGTGACTGTCGCTGCAGGCAGTAAGATGGCAGCTGGTCTTCCAGAACAATGGGACTGGAGAAACGTGAACGGACTCAGTTATGTCAGCCCTGTCCGCAACCAAGGTGTGTGTCTGTGTGTGTGTGAGGAAATACTGCAACCAAAACGGTTGCTTCAGTCAGTGTTTGCTCAGAGCTGAACATGTCATCATTTAAAAAACGTCTTCAAGGCAGTGCTTTACCACCTACAGTTGAGTCAGTCCTGGGATAAACATCAATATGCTACTATTGATTGTGTTCAATCTGAAATCCTGGGAGTGTGTGTGTGTTATTGACAGTGATGTAGCTCTTCTTACTGGAACAGCCTGACAAATGATGCTAGAAACACTTCCAGGAAATTACAAGCTCTTTCTCTATTCTGTGTTTGGCTGTTTCTCATGTATTTCCCCAGCAAACTTTTATTTATTTATAACTCTTAATATATGTATATTTTTTAAATTGAAGTGTATAAGAATGATTGAATTTAAGTTTCTGGAGAAGCCACCATTTCTGTTTGCCCTCATAAAAAGTGCAGGGATGTTTTTTAATGACCATGATCTGTCTTATTTCAGTAGTATTACTATTATGATGTCTATTATAGTGTGTAATACTTTGAATTCGCTTGTATTTTTATTAAGTCTTAGTCATTTGTCGGGGGGGGGGGGGGTTTGTTTTTTTTCCTCTTTGTTTTCCAACTTTTGGATACTAGGGTGTAACTTTTTATTTTATTTAATTTTTTTAAATGTATCTCCATTGAGAATTGGCCATGTATTCAGAGGAGGAAGCATTTTTGGCAAGAAACATTTTGCTAGTGTTATTTTTTTTTTTTTAGGGTAGTAGATGTTTTACCAGCTTTTAAATGTGAAATATTTTGTACTGAAGTTTTGCGGTCCCTTTGAGTAAGTTGATTGGGTCTTGGTCTAATTTGTGTATTTAAAGCCTTGACTTTTTCGTAAGATATCTGACCATTTTTGACCCTGGAAAGGTTCTTATCACAGTGTGTTTTGGATTTGTATGTTTACACTTGCTCTTGGGTTTACGGTCTCATCTTCCCTAGCTTGCTGGTACAGTCAAAGAGACAGTACATTTCATATTTCTTATGTCTTCTCTCTGAAATAAGTGCGAGTGGATGATCGGCTCTTCAGGCGCTGGTGGCCGTGTTCTGGAGTGGCTCTTTCTTTTCAGAGTCCGATAGTGTCTGCCTTTTGTTAAGAGCTCCTTCAGATGCTCTGGATAAATTAGAGAAGGAAGGAGAGCGGATTAAAGGATGTTTCTGTAGGATGAGGAAATGAGGTTGTGAATTGTCCATCTGTAAATGATTTCTTCTCTTCTCTCTCTTTCTCAAGCTCAATGCGGCAGCTGTTACTCTTTTGCCACTATGGGAATGCTTGAAGCACGAGTCCGAATCCAGACGAACAACACGCAGCAGCCAGTGTTCAGTCCTCAGCAAGTGGTGTCCTGCTCCCAGTATTCTCAAGGTAAAAGCATGCGCTGAAGCCCTGAGGCAAATGTTTAATATGACCCGTATCTGTGCTGAACTTCAGAGGGCCTGTCTGCGTATTTGCAGTTATAAAACTGTGACTGTTTGCTTTTCCTATACCCTCAGGATTATAGTTACACAATCCGATTGAGATCAGAATGGATTCATTGCGTAAATGTTTGACTTTGTGCCTCCCTCCCTGTAGGTTTTGTAAGAAAAGAAATTTGCCTTTACAGTGCCTTTGTTACATGTTGTTACTATAGTAACAACAGTAATTTATGCATTATTACATGCAACTAACCCTTATCCTAAACTATGTAGTAGTAGTAGTAGTAGTCCATACTTAAACACCTTAAAATAAAGTAACCAATTTCTTTAGGGATATAGACATGTACGCTTTTATACATTGCAAAACTTTAATGAAAATAAAACGTTGTTCGGTGTGTAAAGTTTCGGGATAAACGCTTTTTCCATTTAACTACATTCAAATTGGGAGAGGAATGAACAAACTCTGCTTGACAGGATGTTTGTTCGTTTTTAGATTAAATTTTTTTGTGCGCATGGTATAGTTTTTAATAATAATGGTCATCATTATTGTTAATAGCAACAATTCTGTTATTAGTTACATACCATACAAATTATTGTATAATTTGTTGCAATCATAATCAAATGTATAACATTTAAAATGCAGAACATCCATTTAATTGCCCAATTATGAAAAAAAAAGTACAGTTTTTTTGACTTCTAAGGGTTTTGTCTTCTGTACAGGTTGTGATGGAGGTTTTCCGTACCTGATTGGTAAATACATCCAGGACTTCGGCATTGTGGAGGAGAACTGTTTCCCGTACACCGGAGATGATTCTCCCTGCAAAGTACCTGAGAAATGCACACGTTACTATGCCTCCGAGTATCACTACGTGGGCGGTTTTTACGGGGGATGCAGTGAGGAGGCCATGATGCTGGAGCTGGTCAAGAACGGACCCATGGGAGTGGCACTGGAGGTGTACCCAGATTTCATGAACTATAAAGAGGGCATCTACCATCACACCTTCCTCCGCGACTCCAACAATCCCTTTGAGCTGACCAATCATGCCGTGTTGTTGGTGGGGTATGGGAAGTGCCATAAGACCGGGGAGAAATACTGGATCGTGAAGAACAGCTGGGGATCCAACTGGGGCGAGAACGGGTTTTTCAAAATCCGTCGTGGAACGGATGAGTGTGCCATTGAGAGCATTGCTGTAGCTACTACGCCAATCTCCAAGCTTTAAGTGCATGTAAACGAATTGGTCAGTTGAAACGAGCACAGTCAAAGTCATATTTCAGAGCATTTTTATAATCACAATTCTGCAGCCTAAAAAAAGGGAAAACGGTGCTTTTTTTGTTTTAAATTTGTTGTAAACTTGTAACTTCTTGAAAACCTGTTTATTTTTCTCCATGACCTCCAGCACAGGTTAGGTGATGAAAGAAGCCATGTAGAATAGTAACTTCACTGTCTTGTAATTCATATTTCTTTCTTTCAGGTTCCTTTTAATAGCAAACGGTGTGAAATTACAAGACTCGATAGATTTAATTCAGTCTCATTTCTCAAACATTAAACCAACTTCAGCCTGCTTCAAAGCGTTTTTTTTTTTTTTTTTAAGCTTCAAGGTTCTCCTCTTTGGTCTGGTTCCATGTAACATTTGACGTCAGCTCTGTTTCCAGAGCGTTGACTTTTCCTGTCCTGGCCTCTGGGCAATTTCTTCATCTGTGCCTTTTACAGTCCCTTCTGTTGTCAGCGGCCCTTTTACACAACAATAGTGGAGCCACTCTGTTTCCGTCCCTTCAACTCGCAGCATCTAGTCAAGATGTTCTTTTTTGCACAGATCCACATGAGAATGAATCTTAGAGCTTGAAAATCCCCCAAATGCCATCTTCCTCTTTTCCACTGAGCCGCCTGCATACCTGGAAAAACTGTCGCTCTGATTCAGTCTGTCATGTTTTTGTCTTGGGTCACGTGTGTTTCCAATTGTTGCTGTCAGCCAAAAACAACCCTGTCTAGTCTTTTTATGGCTTTAAATTGAGCTTAATCTAGAGGCAAGACCTACATGCATTTTGCTGTGTTTTGTTGCAACTGACCTTCTTAGAGAAAGAGACCTCCTGTCCTTTTTTGTTTGTTTTTGTTCTGTTAGCGTGGATTTCCCCCAAAACTGTGTGAATGACAGAAATTGGCAATTTAATTTTTTCTTGCTGGATCTGCGCTAGTGGAAGTTGGGTGCCTTAAGGTGCTGTGACAAGCTTAAACTCTTAAAGTGTGTTTTTAGAAAAAAAGGGATTTTAGATTTTCGTTGATCCATGTGAGCTCTGAATGTCACATTTGCACTCTTCTGCATACATTTTTGCACCACCGTTTTAATTGGACAAGAGTTCATTTTGTATTCCGAGAATATCAAGTTGGCAATTGTCCTCAGGAAAATCCATACTTCTGGTTTAATGAACAATCACTCGAATAGCAATAGACTAAAGGGATGTGCACTATATTTTGAGTCCTGTCAGGTTATTTGCCTGGTTAAAATGGAATATTTGTCTTTGTATCCGTGTCTGTTTCATGATCTTTAATAAAGTTGCTTTTAATGATATGTTTGACTTCAGGTGTACTTGACTTTGTGTTGCCTCAATGCTTAATACATGAGATCAGACTTATATAAATTACACCCATAAATGATATGAAATCCAATTCAAATTGACTCCGTTCAGAATTTAAGTTGGTTTTGATCATTTAGGATGTAATGCAATTGACATTAGCATCAAAACTATTTGCTTGTTAAGTCTGACGTCATGCATCGCTTTTCCAGGTCCAAACACTATAACAGATTTTTCCAAACGCCTCACAACCGGACATTCTTCCGTTGAGAGCTTGAATAATAGACACTCCAGCCCAGTTGGTGGCGATAATGCACCTTTGCCAATGTTTGGATAGCGTAGCCTACGATACCTCGACTGCATAAGACTACAGAAAGAATACAAACAACCCCATTTCTGTTTCCGGCGGCGGAGTAATACCGTACCTCACAGAACATCCAATACAAGTCAATGGAGTTGGACAAAAACTACGATAAAACCTGTTGGAAAGCATCTTTTGCAGCGATTTTTGTGTGAGCATATCAGTGAACACCCCAGACCACTCGGTGAGTTTCACGTCTTTGTAAACTAAAGTTTAATGTGTTTTATGAATGATTGTTCCAGCTGCCCCTATAAAACCATTGTGGAGGTGGGGTGGGGGGGTGGGTGCTACCACAGAAACCGAAAATTCTCGGGACAGCAGCATTTGTCCAAATTTCAATCTTAACCGTTCTATTTCATCAGAAACGATCTTAAAACAGAGCTTTAAGTGTAAAATACCGAACTTGTCCTTTAAAGATTCTTTTATGAATTATTAGAATATAGGCTTTGTCGAGAGTCACGTGAACAAACCGGAAAATGGGTCTCATTGCATCCGCTTGTCAGAGAAAGTGTTAGCAGTATGAATGATAGTCTATGGATTTTTTTTTTAATCCGCTAACCTAGCTAGTTTTTATTGGAGTGTTATTCAGTTTTAATATCCAAATGTCAGTGATAAGATGAAAAATAAGCTTTTAGATATCAATCAGCATATGCGATGGACATCGGTTATGCTCCTCTTTAGTAGCTCCTTTTAAAGCATCTTGAGTAAAACCGCTCTAGGCTATATCTAGCGGAGCGCAGACAAAAAACCCTTATCGGGAAGCGATGCAACCCTTGTTATGCCCTGTACACTTTTGGGCTGTCCCAGATGAAAGATGACCAGTCGTGGCAAAACAGTGGTCGTACAGTGAGAGAGGTTCAAATATGGCCGTTGTTACAGTCTTGTGACCAACGATAGCCTGCGTTCATTTTCTGACAGTGTCAGAAATGTAGCATGATCATCTCACAGTGTGTTTGCTGCTACGACCTACGTGTACTACTGACAAGCCAATAAAAATGCAACATGAAATGTCGTATTGATCAACACGACACTGCGCTAAAACTTAAATGTGCAGTGTGTGATTTTTAGCGGCATCTAGTGGTGAGGTTACAAATTGCAACCAACAAAAGTTACGGTGGCCGACAGGAAAATATGTCATCGTCTGAGACAGCCGAGAGTAACCAGTTCAGCAATGAGGTTTCTTTACAAGGATAAATTAAGAAATTAGTGTTTACTTAATTATTCAGTAAAACTATGTTATTGCAAATATTATTGTTACTTGTTCATCATTGTGTCAGTGTTTTATTCGCTGAACTAAGCTTGCTTCCTTGCACGGATAGCAACATAGTAACGAAACGCGTTTGTCCGTTTAGGGCTACTGTAGAAACATGTCGGCACATTTCAATGTAAGGGGAGCCGCAGTGTATGTAGATAGAAACTGCTCATTCTAAGGTAATACAAATATAACGGTTCATTAAGTAAGGTCTTTATACACCAATGAAAACACAGTTATGGATCTTATATTGCATTTCTGTCAATAGATCCTCAGAAATATTACACAATGCACCTTTAAAACTATTTTCCTCAAGCTCCATTTGCAAAATTGCCATGCCAAGGTGGCCGTTTTGCTTTATTCTCTCTTTTTTTCAGTGCACATAAAAACCACAATTGCCAAAATGTGATTCATCTTACTCTGTTTTTACCACTAGTTCATGCTGATAACCTTTTATTCTTCTACAGTAACTTGCTTCGTAGCCTACGATTCAGTAGGTGTCATCATCATAAAGTCTACATACATGTCGTACCCAAGTTTATTAGATCAGTGTTGTACAGTGTGATTTGTAATGATCTTATACGGATTGCCGAATACAGAAGTTTGTTGCACAACATAACCCCCATTGGTGTCCGGGATGCCATGAGCCTGGACACTATGCACTCAATGAGTTCTTAAACGTTTAGTGTAATATAAATGAACAGCTGTTGAGATTTTACTCTAAACTTATTCTCAATTGGATCCGGAAATGTTATTTCTTACATCACGACTAGCCTCAATGATCTCTCTGGGAACACCCGCTAGCTTGAGAATTTGGTTTTGAGGAGGCATTACATGAATTATAATTTATCAGTTTACATGTAGGCATACTGCTTCACGGCACAATCTCTAATCACTCTTGTGGTAAGGAGATCCTATGTAAATTTACTATAATTGCAACCCCTTACAAAAATGTGCTGTGTTGGTACCATGGTACTGAATAATTACTAAATGCCCTGCTGAAAAGTAGCCTACTTTAAAAAATACCATGGTACCACCATGATAATATGTCCAAAAGCATGTGTTTATTTCATTGATAACAGCTTGTTTAACAGACAGCAATATTGGTATGGGTAGTAGTACTAGTCAGTGTAAACTTATAATAGGGCCAACACTTCAGTCTTTCCACATTTGAAGACTCTTTGCACTATAATTAGTGGGGGAAAAAACTAGTCAGTTCTTGGGGGCGTTGACGGTCCTCACACCCTTACAAACATTTACCAGGATCATGTCAGAGCAGTTGTAAGTTTTGATGCTTTTTCTTAGTGCCCAGTCTAACTTTACTAGTAACCATTATCTTTTTTTCGAAAACTATACTTACCATTCTGAATTTCGAATGAAGTTTCACCAGGCTCTCCTCGACCCCTCACGTCTCTGGTCTCATGCTCGACTGACGAGTCACAAGTTTGAGTTTTTCTCTCCGCGGGGCGTTTCTTTCTCTTCCCTCAGAGTCTCACTGAAGATCACACGCGTCCATGTTCGGCTCCATCTCACACAACCATGCAGAACCATCACCTGAAGGAACACCTGTATAAAATCCTGGTGATCGGGGATCTGGGTGTGGGGAAAACCAGCATCATCAAGCGCTACGTGCACCAGAACTTCTCACCAAACTACCGCGCGACGATCGGCGTGGATTTCGCGCTCAAAGTCCTGAACCTCGAGCAAGAGACCGTCCGACTGCAGCTCTGGGACATAGCCGGTAATTTTTTATTATTTTTAATTTCATTTGAATTATTTACTCTTTTTTTCTGGGCAAAAGTTTGTTTAAAATTAATTTAAATCACACAATATATTAATATAAATTGTATTTATTTATATAGTAGGCTAATATGTAGGCCATAGGCTATTTATTATGTGCGTGATTTAAAAATAAAATGTTTTTATTTTTATTCTTGACTTATCACAGAAAGCTGTGAAGAACTTATTTAATATTTTCTACGTATTATAGATAAACAGACAAATTATTTCTACACACTTAAAGGCACTTTATAATATTTTGGTCTAATATTGCTATGTGGGCCAATCGTATTCAAATATGTTGTTATCTAATTACGATGCCGCATTGTTTTATTCAAGTCTCTTTTGAATAACCTTCCTCACGCGCGAGTGCGCGGTCATGTGTTCGCCGCTCATGTGAGGGAGATTTTCAAAAGAAGGAATACAGGAACGTCATTGTAAATAGGAGATGAAATGCACAGGGACATCAGACAGGACCATGATTTGTCATTGTGAAATCGTTCTCGATAGAAAGTAATGTAATTCAAATGTATGTGTAGGCTAGTAGCTTTTCACAATACACATTGTTTTAAAGCAGCTTTACAGAAAAAACATTAGGCTATGTTGACGTTTTAATCATACATCTTAAAGTTCCCCTGTAGTCAATCATTTTATCCCTAAAAACTTTTATTTGATCACCAAAATTACATATTTAAATGTTTTTCCTGTGAAAATAGAAAAAATAGCTTGAATGGTGTAACCATGTGCAGGCCAAATTACCTTATTTTAAAACTTTTTTTTATAGCCTACATTAATATTAACATTACAAACTACAAATTAATTTTCAAGAAAACTAGAAAAAAATCACACTGCTCTGTGAAAACTGTATTTTTACAGTGAAAATACTTTATTAAAGTCCCCCTGTTGTCGATCATTTTATCCCTTAAAACTCATCTTTGATCATCAAAATGACATATTTAAGTGTTTTTTCCCCAAAATTCTCCATGCCTTAAAATAGCTTGAATGTAACTCTATACCCTTACCCCAAACACGTTTTATGAATATGTAAATGAGCCCCGCCTCATTCACTCACAGCCGCTCAGAGATCCACTCGTTGACAACCACAAGTTGATCTGATTGGTTACAAGGTAGTTTGTGACGTCAGAAACACCAGCGATTTCAAACCGTGTTTTTGAGACTGTCTTTGATTCACTGCAGTTTTAAGGAGAAAATACTCAGCAATGGTGTTGACTTATGAGTTGGCACATGGTTTGTTTTAAAGCACCACAAATAAAAAATATTAAAACCTTGATTTTCACCACTGGGGGACTTTAAATTAGTAAAATAATGTTTTCTTTATAATATTTTTTACTAGGGGAGTCCCGATTATGATTTTTCATGGCGGAATTCAATTTTTTACAAGCAAATTCCGATACTGGTTGCCGATTTTTTTTTCTTCTTCGTTTAAGCAAATTTATTTGTTGTTTATTTTTACTATAACAGAAACAAAAAATATCTGTAGCCATTTGGAATTAGAAGCAACCACTACATATTAATCATGATGCAAACATGATGCTACACACATGTAGAATGAGCAGTTGTTTTTTAATTTAAATTAGATTGTATAATTTACATTGTAGATTGTATATTTTCAAGATTTAAAGCAAAAACAGAGTGTTCTGACTTTTGCTTTGTGGAGTTCTGCTTCAGTGTTTCTCAGACTTCACTCCAGTAACTTCTGACACTAATCCTGAGCATTGAGTCGTGGCCCAGATCAGAGCTTTAAGTTCAACGGCGTGAGGCTGGAGCTCAGTGGAGTTGATCAATATGAGCTGCTGGAATGTGCTTTTCCTCATTAATGATATCCAGGCTTTAGCTCGGACCAGTGGAAAATGTGTACAAGAATCCCAAAGTGCGATCACGTGGATCCGGGAGAAAAAAAGACCGAAATTCTCTCACATTCACCCAAGGCTTCAACTGATAATAAACATCTCATTGTTGTCTTTGTAGTCAGTGAATGTGTGTATAAGTTTGTTACAGAAGACTGTGTCTCTCATGTGGTTTCTTCCGACTCCATCGCTTCCACAGGCCAGGAGCGTTTCGGGAACATGACGCGGGTTTATTATCGAGAGGCCATGGGAGCTTTCATCGTTTTTGACGTCACGCGGCCCTCAACGTTCGAGGCGGTAACGAAATGGAAGGAGGATCTCGACGCCAAGCTGAGTTTATCCAACGGGAAACACGTGGCAGCCGTGTTGCTCGCCAACAAGTGCGATCAGGGCAGAGACGTCCTCACCAACAACGGCATCAAGATGGAGCAGTTCTGCCAGGAGAACGGCTTCGTGGGATGGTTTGAAACTTCAGCCAAGGTAATGAACATCTGAAGAACTTATTTATAGACAGCTGATAATGATACAAACACTGATTGAGATGATTCAAGATCAATGTGTACAGAGGTTAATTAGGATATCTAGTTTCTATTCTGTTTGTGGTTTAATTGAAAGACTCATTTATATCACACAGCGCACACTCATTGGGTCAAGAATCTCAGACATTGTTTATTCACCAAATATTGAAGTTCTGTCATCATTTACTCATCCTCATGTCATTTCAAACCTGTAGGACTTTCGAACACATGGAGAAGCTTATAAATGTGTAAACTCCTTAAAAGGTTAGTTCACCCAAAAATGAAAATTATGCCATAATTCACTCACCCTCAAGCCATCCTAGGTGTAAATAACTTTCTTCTTTCAGCCAAACACAATCAGAGTTATATTAAAAGATATCCTGGCTCTTCCAAGCTTCATAAGTGAATAAGGGAGTGAATGAATAGTTGATAAAGTTATAAATATGGATATTTTTCTTACACAAACGCATCGCTTCACTTCAGAAGGCCTTTATTAAACTCCTGGGTGTCATAAGGTTACTTTTATGATGGATAGATGTGCTTTTTGGGCTTCAAAATTTAAGTTACCATTCACTCCCATTATAGAGCTTGGATGAGTCAGGATGTTTTTTTTATATAACTCTGATTGTGTTTGGCTGAAAGTCATAATACACCTAGGATGACTTGAGGGTTAGTAAATTATGGGATAATTTTTGGGTGAACTATCCCTTTAAATGACAAGAAAGGTTTAAAAATGCTGTATGTAATATTTTTTTAATGTAGTAAAGTTAGAAATTTAGGAAACGTGCTAAGTTTGATTCTCTGAAAAACAATTCTACAGCCAGTTATTCTGCTTTGAAATGTGTTTTCTGTGTTGGAATGTCTGTTTTTGTTTTGGTCTGTGTGACTCCGCCCACTGCCACTTTAACCAATAGTATTTCAACACCCTGGGTTGCCAGTTGGCAGAAAACACTGTGATGGAAGCCAGCAAACAAACTGGGTCAGAGATCGCAGATTCAACACAAACTAAAAAGCTGCAGCATCCATAGAAAAAGCTCTATGAACAGAGGCATATTAAAACATGAATAAATCAACTCAACCTGCAGTTTACGGCTCGTCGCCTTCCATTGTCAATTGCGCTTTTTTCCTGTTAAATCTCCTAAATCTGGCAACTCGCGTGAGCGTTGAGTCTGAGGAGGAGGGGGAAAACAACTCTCTTCAATATTTTGAATTTGGACTGCAGTTCCCATTTCAACCACTAGTTGTCAATATTACACACTGCACCTTTAAGTATTTAAACTAAACTACTGTTTAAAACGTTTGGGATTGGTACAATGTTTTTTATGTTTTTGAAAGAAGTCTCTTCTGCTAACCATGGCTGCATTTATATGAAAATAAAAAAATACAAATACGGTAAAAACAGTAATATTGTGAAATATTATTATGCTACAATTTAAAACATGTCTTCTATTTGAATATATTGTAAAATGTAATTTATTCCAGTGATCAAAGCTGAATTTTCAGCATCATTACTCCAGTCTTCAGTGTCACATGATCCTTCAGAAATCAGTAGCCTATAATATGATGATTTGCCGCTTAAAAGAGATTTATTATTATTATCAATGTTTAAAACGTTTTTTCTGCTTTGTATTTGTGTGGAAACCATGATGCATTTTATTTTTCAGGATTCTTTGCCGAACAGAATGTTCAAAAGAGCAGCATTTATTTCAAATACAAATCTTTTGTAGAATATAACTGTCACTTTCGATCAATTTAAATGTGTCCTTGCTCAGTATAAGTATTTAAAAAATCCTTTGACCGGCAAAGTGAGTGAGCTGAAACGCTGTTAAATTCTTCCTTTTGTGCTCCATTGATGAAAAGAAGTCTTTGGAAAGGCTCCTGGAATGACACGAGGTTGAGTAAATGATGACAGAACTTGAACTATCCGTTTGCTGTCTGACCTTCTAGGCTGTTTTACGGATGATTATGTGTAGCGAATCGGGTGTGAGAAGTGTGATTGTCTCATCAACACTTTCTGCTGACTCACAGTCCTTCTGCTACAGTGTGTCATGATGACTCATGAATATTCACCAGCTAATTAATGCAGTCACAGCCAGAGACAAGGTGTGTGAAGACTCTCTCTCTCTCTCTCTCTCTCTAGGAGAATATTAATATAGATGAGGCGGCACACTGCCTGGTGAAGCACATTATATGTAATGAGAAGGATCTGCTGCAGTCCGAGGTTTCAGAAATCATCTCTCCGCAGCAGGAGCCCATCCGAGGAGGAACATGCTCAGCGTGTTTCAGGTCCTGAATTCCTGAAATCCAGACCGGACGTCCCAGGGGAACTCTCTTCCCGTTCTCACATCTCATTCTTCTCTTCTCTCATCTCATTCATGTCTCCTCTCGTTTATCCGTGTCAGCAACCCTGCCGCCACCATGTCTCGGTTTCCATGGTAACAGACTTATCGAACACTCTGCAGAGCAGAAAATGTTTCAGGAGAAAGAGGCGGCGGTGAGAATTCACGAGAAGTTCCTGCTGAATCGTCAGGAAGACCAGTTTGAGCATCTGAGGTTCCTTCATTTCATTCACATTTTACTGCTTAGCTTTTAATTCATCAGTTTTATTGTCCAACCGAAATCGGCTGAATAGGCAAAACCAACTAATTAAAAACATTTTATTTTTTGCCCACTGAGCAGAGTGAAACTTAATATTTTGCTACTAATGAATTATGTATGCTGGTTTTAAAAATATTCATGAATATAAATATTGCTGGTGTGCTCAACACGTGCAGTTACACGGATGATTCTAAAATGTTCTTATTTAGAATGTTTGTCATTTGTTTTAAACACTACAGTGCCATCAACATTTGTTCTTTTTATTTATCAAGTGTCACGTTCATATATATTTTAATAGAGAATATGAGATGATGTCGTGTAAATACCCCTGTATTACCCAGTATACAGCAAAACTGTTCAGAGTTAAAGTATTAATAAACAATATTTACTCAAGTGTTTACGTGTTCCCCCTGCGCTTGTATTTCTGGGATTTAAATTTGTTCATGTTCAATGTAATGTAGGGCCCTATGAAATCCGTTTAATTTTTTCACACATTCTGTTTTAATTTTTTCCAAATTCTGTTTATATGTAATTTTTTTTCCAAATTAGTTTATATATATATATATTTTGTTCACTTTTTTGGACTCTATTTTAATTGTTAAATAAAATTTTAGTAATCAAAAAAATCAAAAAGCATTTAACAACAATTTATTCAAAGTTTAACAAATATTACATGTTTAGGGCCCTATGAAATACATTTTATTTTATTTTCTTTTTTTACCAAATTCTGAATTTTCTGTTTTAAGTTTTTTAGATTCAATTTTAATGGTTTAATTAAATTGAAATAATCAAAAATATGTCTAATTAATTGAATTCATAAAAAAAAAAAAATCCAGAAATGTGTGTATTTTAATTTTTTAACCCAATGCTGGTTTTACATAAACACTTAACCCTCTGGTGCTGTTCGTGTGTCGGTCAAAAATATACTATATTTTAGTTTGATAATATTCTTTATTTTATTTTATATTATATTACTAAATTATATTTATGCAGTAGTTATTATCCATTTATTAACTTTTTGAGCATGGACCTGAAAATGCAGTTTCTTCTGTTCTTCAGAAACAACTTCAATTTGGTCTCTTCTTAAAGACGACACTTGACATATTATTGCTGAAGTGAAAAAAGTTATCAAATTTGACATGTATTGTTATTAAAAATGCACAAAAATACCATTTTCAATTTTTATATGAAAAATATATTTTCCAAAACATGTTTTACTCTAAAACTGTAAGAAAATCAAAGCCATAAATCTAAAGCTGTGTTCCAAATTTGGAGTTGATATTTGAAAAAATGAGCTTTCAGTAAGAGTTTGTTTGTGTGCAGTACCAAACGCTTCCACTAGATGAAATTCGTCCTTAATTCATTTATAATGCGCTCATTTTTGACCGCGAACAATACAGTGTGCCTATTTTTTTCAGAATCATTTAACCTTTTCAAATCATGTTCATGTTTTTTTTTTTTTTGGTGTTCACATAGCAAGTGTCAAACCTGTACCAAGTTCTGTCCCATTCCGACGAAGTAAAAAATTCTAAAACAAAACCTAAAATGTTTCGGCACCAGAGGGTTAAAGAAACTCAGCTGAGAGCAACAACAGCGCACGATATCAACAACTGCAGGCAATAATTCTGACTTACTCCTCAGTAATAAAGAACAGAAGACGAAATTATAGTAATGAACATCTATAGTGGAATGGGTTTTAGTGAAGACATGTTAAAGATGAAGTCAGTTTATGTTTTTTTTTTTTATTGTATCCTATTTGAAGATGTAGTAAACTTTTTATATTTAGGCCTAAATTTAAAGATTTATATATTTGAATTGCATATACAATTTCCATCAATTTGGATTACTAATAAACTTATGTGATGCATATTTGTCAGTTATAGGTAAATTAAGCAGTCATTTTTCTCACAGTGAAAAGATTCACGCTGATTCTAAGGAATTTAAATGCATTTAAATAAAATCAAATAGATGCAAATATAGTTAATAATCAACTCTTACCTGTTTCATTTATGTGTAACTGACTACTATGTGTCACATTACGTTTATTATAGTTTATGTTTAAACTGTAATCGGAATGAGTGGAAATTTTACAATTCAAATACATAAATCTTAAATTTAGGCCTAATATATTTTTCGAGTATAAGTTGATTGTCCAGGGTTAGGGTTAGCATTGCAAGCCTATTGCATTGCAAAAGCATTGTCACAACCAAAGGTAGTGTTGTGTTTGGGGCAGGATGTTTGCAGACAGAAATAATATAAATTGTGTTGTATGTTTAGAGTGAAACACTATTGATTGATTTTCGTGGTATAATTTGCCATTGAACTGGACTGTCGTATCCACTGAGTTACAGAAAATCTCAGCGTGTGTGTTCACTCAGGCCATGTGGTCCCGGTCTCGAGACTCCTAATGAAATAAATTGGTTCCGAGATATTCCAGGCCAATTTATCCCTGACCTGACACACACAGAGAGGAGGATTCATTTGATATGCAAACTAGAGCATGACCAATAGGTCAACGAGTAATGAGTAATTTACTTTCTCTGGTGTGGTGGGTTGATATGATAGGCGTACACATGCTGTAGTCATGGATCTTGTGAGGGTTTTATTGCATTTAATTAATGATTATGATTTGGTTATGATTCCAGAAGATCTCTTTCATGTATTTTCTTCTCTCCATCCTTCTCTGAAAACTTTACATAGAATTTTTAATGTAAACATCACTACAATTTTTTTCCCATTTGGCTGCATTCCAAATCCACTATGCCTTAAATGCCAAATATATATATATATATATATATAGAAAGAGGCCTAAATGTAATATTCATGTATTTTAAATGCATATAAAATATCCATCCATTTCGATTACACAATTTTAACCCAAACAACATGAATTTACAATGTTTTTTTTTTTTTTACATCTATGAGATTTGCCTTAAATTACTTCTGTAAAATACATTTAGTCTCTTACTCACACACATTTGTTGGAACAATAATGCACATTATATTTATTACTTTGTTTATATTCATTTTATGTGCATTTCAAATACATAAATCTTAAAATGTAGGCCTAAATATTTTTGAGTGTATGTACTTTGCTGGTGGTGATTGGAAAGCATGTACTGTTGTAGAGTATGAAGACTACTTCAAAATAAGTACTAGAACAACATCTCTGGGTGTAACTCAAATATCCAAATATTCGCAATAAAACTTACAATTATAATGCAGTATAAACACTTTTTTAAGTTGAAACAAAAAGATCTAGATACATTTATTACCTCAGAATTCATTCAGCTTTTTGCATATTTTCAGCACACTAGTTTGGGATGCATAAATCCTAATCTTGCATACTTTAGGATGTGTAGTAGCCTTTATGAATTGGCGTTCAGCTCAGGTCTCTGTGTTTGCCTCATTTTCCATTTCTCAGCTTGTATCTTGTTACCAGTTTGAATTTCTGAGAGTTGAAAAGAGTAGATTCATTTTCGGTCTCAATTACTGTGAGATGTTTTAGTCCATCGTTCCTATTACAACCCTTCCCTCTTCAACTCTCTCTCTCTCGCTGGGATGTTTTAAATGAGGAGGTGAATTGAATTCTGGGTATGGTTGACATCATCCCAGACCTGTTTGGCTCTGACAGGCTGTCACAATCCACAGGGGAATAAGGTCTCTCTGTCACAGAGAAACAGTCTTTACTCTTTTCCTTTAAACGTTTTGCCCTCTTTTTATTGGCCTTTTTCCTTTTCTTTTCTGTAATTAACTGAAAAAACTTGAAGCATCAACTGCAGATTCATAAGAATATACTGGCTACTTTTTAGCGAATGCATGTCTGTGCACATTATAGCCTACATACTGCAGAATATTACTATTATTTTAGTGTATACTGCACACAGACATGCAGACTATGAGCAAGCAAAAGTATACATTTACACTGCAACAAGCACTGTATCCCACAATGCAATATGTCCAACACAGCTATACTTAATACATGGCTACACTACTGACAATAGACATTTTTACGAGCAAAATTTTGTTAATGTGATCAAAGGAACAGACATAATGTTTCAAACATTTCTGATCTTGTGGATTTCGAATTCGCCAAATCCCTGATAAATGTTTCCAATGCTGTCGAGGCCCACGTCATCTGTGATTAATGGATAGAAAGAGAGTGTTAGGAGATCAAATGACCAAATCCGGAGTAGGCTATTAGATATTTAATTAGGGTGATAGGAATAAAGATGATCTGTAAATACACCATTTGGAGACAGAAAAAGAGCCGCTTTAAGAGCAGGACAATGACGTATAGCAAATCAAATCAAAATTGACATAGCTTGACATTTAATCAAAACAAAACGCGCGTGTGTGCATGAAAAAGAGCGAGGGACAACTGACAAATGATAATGTATTTATACAGCTGAGGTTATAAATGTTTTCACTCATTAATCATTCACAACGAAAGTGATATACAATTGTGATGCAGCATTTAAAGAACATTTGTTGAAATGCATACAAACCCATGTATGTCATGATGTAACTCGTGCAGATGTGTGTGTGATTGTTTTGGAGACACACACACACATGCACCTGTAGACTGCAGCTCATCACTCTTCAGGAGTTTAAGCATCTCTGACACATGCAGTAATGAGAAAAGCCCGCACCTGTGTGAGTGTGACATCTGTGAGTAATGACACACATGTACAGGACTTCAGGAAATATGAAAGAGTCTAATGAAGCTCACATTTTACCCAAACAACTACTGACAGTTACACATCAACCATGAGCAAGCAAATGTCTGTCAGACACACACACACACACACACGTGTAGGTATGTGATTGAGATCAATAGTGGACAAAGTCATAAATGCTGCAGGTGAAATCTGACAAGACTGAACAAGACATCACGTTCTTCATAAAAATAAAGGTTCCTTATTGGCATCCGTAGAACCTGATCCATTGCAACGTTCTTCAGATTATTGAATATATATTCACAGATGAGCCGAAACAGCCCTGACCCGCCGAGGCATTGACTCTGTAAGAGCCCTGAAGGTGTCCTGTGGTTTCTGGCTCCCAGACATTAATAGCAGATCCTTCAAGTCCCGCAGGTTGAGAAATGGAGCCACTGTGGATTGAACTTGTTGGTCTAGCAAATCTGATGAACTCTGGTGAACACCTTGAACTCTTCATCATGTTTCTCAAACCATTCCTGAAGAATGTGTGCAGTGTGAGTTAGGGGTGTAACAATATGTCGTGTCGCAATACAAAAATGAAACAATATGTATATGGATAGTGACTATTTGTATTGTATATAAAGTAGTTCACCCAAAATGAAAATTACTGTGCATGAAAAATGTCAAGTTTACAGAATTTTAGTGCCAGTACTACATTAAACTACCATATATAATGTTGGATATAATGTATAATAATGCAATGGGGGAATATTTGTGGGTCCTGGCAAATATCTTATGTTACCAGTAAAAAGTGGCTTACATTATTTTAAATATATCTAGCCAGTGACAGAGTGCAAGCATATTCATTTATTTAATTTTAAGTTGTATTTTGTATTGTATTTTAAGTTTCAGAATCATGAATATTTATATTCTGATGTCACCATTGTCCTGTGTTTCCAGCACCAAGTCCAATTCATTTACACCCACTATGTAACACCAAATTTAGCATTTTAATCAACAATACATTTTTCATCATATGTCTTGGGAGTATCGCAATAATATCGTATCGTGAGTTCAGTATCATATGTATCGTATCGTGACATGAGGGTATCGTTACACCCAGGGCCGGCCCGAGGCATAAGCGAACTAAGCGGCTGCTTGGGGCCCCTTGGCCACCAGGGGGCCCCCCAATCGAGTCGAAAAATCAAAAAAAAAAAATTGAATTAATATGAATGAATGAATGAATAATTAAAGACAAGAAAATTCTGATTTCATGATCATATACCTGCCTACAACTGCTGCTGTGTCTGCCAGCATTTAAAGTCATGCGCATAATCTAGACACCTCGCGCGTGCATAGACAATTCGTGCGCAACTGCGCATAGTCACGGTAATGTTAAGCCATGTCACAAAAAAGGACGTATCCCTCTGGTGCCGAAAATAGAAAGAAGAAAATGACAGAGGAGGAGAAAAAAATAGCAAGATAAAATCTACGGCAAGCCCAGAGGGAAAAAATACATTGCATACACACATATACAACGAGCGCCAGTACATCATTACCGGTATTATAGTAACAGACTTTGTTGGATTCTGTCATGTACAATCCAACAAAGTCTGTAACAATAATAATCAAAAAAAAAAAAAAAGATTTTGAGGACAGTTACACTGTATTGAGACAGTTGATAAATAATAATATTTTTACAGTTTTCAACAATAATTGTCATTGTTGAACCTTTGCTCTTATTATGTTTCTGATTTCTCAGTTTTGTCATTATTTTAGCAAATAATTTATTTGATATGTTTTGAGACAGTTTGTTTTAAGAAGTTTCAGAGAGTTAGTAAAAGAGTAAAGTTAAAACTTTTTTATTTAAGTAGGCTATCTATTTTTGATTAAGTATTTATTTTGTATTAATACATAACTTCACTGTATTAATTTATAATGTGTTATTATTACGTGATATTTGTGTCAATAATCGTCAAGCACAGGTGACTCCGCGTAGTGGGAGGGGGCCCCCAAATCAAATTCTGCTTAGGGCCCCCAAAATGCTCGGACCGGCTCTGGTTACCCCCCTATGAGTACACTATCCTGCTGAAAGAGCCACTTCCACCAGGAAACACCATTGACATGAAGGGGTGTAGATGGTCTGCAACAATGTTTAGTGTGGCACGTGTCAAATTGACGTCCACATGAATGGCCGGACCCAGGGTTTCCCAGATCATCACACTCCCTCACTGGCCCGTCGTCCCACAGTTCATCCTGGTGCATAACTTCCCCATGCAAATGGCGCACACGTAAACAGCCATCCATGTGATGTAAAAGAAAACGGGACTCATCGGACCAAGCGACCTTCTTCCACTGCTCCAAGGTCCAGATCTGATGCTCTCAAGCCCATTTTAGGCACTTTTGACGGTGGACAGGGGTCATTATAGGCACTCGGATTGGTCCCATACGCAGCAAAGTGTGTTATGACACATTCCTCCCATAACCATCATTAAAGATTTGTATGACTTGTGCGACAGCAGACGTTCTGTTGGCTCAGACCAGACGGGATAACCTTCATGCCCTCATGCATCGATGAGCCTTGACACCCTGTCACCAGTTTGTGGATTTGTCACTGTTGGTAAATCCTCCACTGCTGACCGGGAGCAACACACACGTCTTGCTGTTTCATTGATACTCTGACCCAGTCGTCTTGTCATTTGGCTCTTGTCAAAGTCACTCAGATCTTTATTCCTGTCCATTTCTCTTGCATTAAACATGTTGATTATGAACTGATTGTTTGCTCACCATCTAATCAACCCAGACCTTAACATGTGTCCTTGTTAGGAGATGATCAACGATATTCACTTCACCTGTGACTGCTCATAACCATTTGGCTCATCGGTGTATATGTATATAATGGTTTTTCTATTGCATCACTATGAAAACCCTTGGAACCTTTATTTTTGAAAGTTTACTACAAAAATAGCAGTGAAACAGAATGCATAATGCAATGATAAACATTTCAAACTACATGCTACTAATATATGCTATACACTGTAAAAATGCATCTACATATTTTAAAATTCACGGGAACCTTTGAGTAATGTGAATTACTACATAAAAAAAACGTTAGACAGAATTCCCTCTAATGTCGATTCCCAACTAAAACAAACCCAGTTGTCTGAACTAAGAATTTCAAATCGAACATTGCAGATGAAATGTTAAGGGTTTGTGATTTCACAGCATGAATTGCAGTCATATGACCTATATCATGATTAAAAAAAAAAAAAAAAAAGAGGAAAAATTCCTGACATCACAGTCCTGCATTCCTCTGGGTTTTAGGGGTGTATGAGGCATGTAATGGGGTGGGGTGGGGGTGGGGGGTTGATGTGTAACCATGGAAACTCCATGTTCTTTGAATAGTGATTCTGTTTTTTTGCACAAACTACACTTTTGATCTTTGGATGCTGTTTGATTTTCTTGGCACACATTTCTGTTCATACAATGTGATAAATCACATTAAGATATAGTTAATTATGCATATTAAATTTAACATGAAATCAACACTAATGCATGTTCCTGCTCTTATTGTAAATTATTCGTCAGTGCACATTATTCCACAGAAAAAGACATTTTTGGTATAATCTAACTCTTAAACTATCCGATTTGATTGATGTCCCCAAAACCTCTTAATATTTTCAGACCTTTAACCATTTTTCATTGATAGATATTTGTCTGCATTCAGTCAATTCCTGAGGGATAATATCAAGACTCAGTATTTTTTTTTACTGAATATCTGTTTCAAATATAACGAAAGTAAAATGTGTTGCTAATGATGAACCTTTCTTCTTACTTTTTTTCTAAAATTGTATGTTTTTGTATGAATCCCATTGTACAAATTCATAGCATAGCACCATCATGTAATATACATTTTCTTATGAGATCAGGAACTGGTATTGGCTTAGATTAACAAAATTTTGGATTCCAAAAGTAACTTACCATTCACAAATATCTGATATGCATTGCACTTGGGAAATGACTATGAAGTAGTCAATTGAACAATCAAATAGAAATTATTTGGGGCATGGGGTACTTTCCATAAGATCGTCTCTCAATGCAAATCAGCTATTAGGCTAACTGAAATATAACCATGCCAATCTCTAGGTGTGGTGAAGGGAATGTGATGATGTGGGATATTTTAATTCCAAAGGCCAAAGGAACTTTATCAGGATGCATATTATCCTGGATCCATGAAATAACTGGCCTTTAAAAATAAAAATCTGCCTGACTCTATGGGAATTTAACACAGGGGTGTCCTGAATTATGCAACCTGTATTTTAAGGAAGAATATTTATTTACGATACATTATTCATTCACAAAGAAAATTGGTGTCCTTAAAGGTTGGATTTTTCCTAATTTTATTAATTAAGGCATTAAGATCAATTTCCGAAAGATGATTTTTTATTCCTCTTTTTAGTCAACTTTAGCATGGGTGTGTTCGCCTTTCACCATGATCTAAAATATTGATGAAAAATACCTCATTCGCAATCTCTACGTATAGACCTTATGTAGCCCCGCCCCTTTACAGCTCTGCGCTCGTTGTCTTTTGTCTTCCGGTTTGTATTTTCACTGCGATCTCACATATTTATGAATGAACGGCTCGTTTCAAAATCTTCCATTACTGACATTTGTTAAGGCATCTGCTTTAAACATTACAATGCCCATAAATACTTTCGTTAACTTTACAAATAGTAAATCCACTTCACCAGTTAATTACTCCTCGACAGCGATGTCATTGAAATATACAGAGCGACTGCAAAAACGGAAGTTCAAAGACAAAATTCTAAAAATGGCTGCGCATTGTTTCTCTGGCGCATTAGGTCTATAGGCCTTTATACTTGAAACAGCGTCCTTGATATTATCATCATAGTCTGTGACGTTGGGTGGTGAAGGACAGCTGTGCAGCACATGTGTGCACATCTGGCCTAGTATTCTCACAGGGCATCAAACGAGTGACACCAGGAGAAAACAGGACAGATGCCAGAGTGTCCCTCCATCAAACAGCTGTGCGTCTTATAAAGGCCATATGTTGAAGACGTCTCTTCACCTTCCCAGATTTCTCTTTCATCCCCTCTCTCTCTTTATTCTCTCTGTAAATCCTCCTGCTCTGAGGATAGCGTCTGATAACGAGTCTCCAGTCATTTTCAGGGCTTTATTTTACTAGAGGCATTTTATCAAAGACTCGGGTCTTCTGAGATGCTCGTTTGATATTTAATCTTTCCGTCGTGGCCTGGAAAACACTATTATGCGGCGCTGGCGCCCGCGCAGCTCTATCGCAGACAGACTTTATGGATTTTGTCTGTTTGACTATTAAACGCTTTAATTGACTATGCGGCAATCATTTATCTCTCTTTCTCTCGGTGAGATCAGCGATTCCTGCATGATTTAATTTGGTCAGACAAATTGATGAATTCACATCAGTAATGGACAGTGTAGTGTTCACAATCATAAATACTACACCTCTAGCCTGGTCATAAAAACAATCATGATAATACTGCCATTAGTTTCAGGATCATGACCAGGTAAACAAAAAAAGTTAAATTTTCTGTTTAATTATTATCTCTTCAGCAACTCACAAACCTGTTTTATAAAATAGTTTCACACCACTAAATGTCACATACAAATTACACCATAACTGTATTTGGTCACTTTACACATTTTCTTGACCCAGAATAAGCTGAACTATTATGGTTATTGTGAAAAGTTTGACTATGTGAGACTTACCCACAAACACAAATGTAAACTACACAAATTGTGTATTCTATTTTGCATTTAATTTGGATAAACCAATAATAATAAGTTGACTGATATAAGCAGCGCATGTCCCTGAGGGCTCTTCTCTCCGCAGCTTCAGCAGAGGAGTATTTTAATTAAAAACTGATTCAGAGATAATAAACAATCATTCACAGACTGGGGAGAAGTGGACAGAATGAAAAGGGAGAGTGTAAATGAACAGTTAATGAACTGAGAGGCAAAGCACGCCAGGCAGATGGTGAAATAAAAGGCCAAATCTGCATTCAAACAATCAGTGGAATCCAGAATAAATCCTCACTGGAAACACAGGAGCATCAGGACGTTCATGAGTAAGATTAAACTCAGCAGCGTTCGGTGAAAGGGACAGTGCAAAGAGACAGAAGGACAGACAAAGAAGGATGGGCAAGGAGACAGAAAAAACAAAATTTCTTTGACCTTTCTTGTGTCGTTTCCTCCTGCGGTTCTCATCAGTCCAGCAGCTGGAGGACGGGCAGCGGTGATGGTCTGGACCCAGCTGTGTTTCTGTCTTTAATAATGTGCTTCTGATTCCTCAGTCAGGAGAAAACATCTCTCCTCGAGGCGGCGATAAGTCATCTGGTCAGATCATACGAGCACGATTAGAGAGAGAAAACGAAAGCATAACACACATCTCTTGGCTTGATCAATCTCTGACAGGTTTGGTAAATCAAGACAGCACAAGTACAGTATTTGAATTTATAAATTTGGGGGTCAGGAATAACTATCGATTGCTGGTAATTGCATGTTATGGAGGTTCATAATGCGTACAAATGCGGGTACAGTGAAGGACTGTAATCATTACTGGCAGTTATTACAGTAATGATTCTCATTATATTCTCTAAATCAATGTTCACCTGAGAATGTGATGATCTATAGTTTTCATAAATTTATAGCAGAATTGGAGCCAAGGCACAGATTCAGACCAAGACCAAACCCTCAAACCGACTGTAGACCTGAACCAATACCTTAAAACCTAGACTAAGACTAATAAATACATTATTACTTTTATTCAGCAAGGATGCATTAAATTGACAGTAAAGTGACAGTAAAGACATTTATAATACAAAAGATTTCTATCTATTCATCAAAGAATCCTAAAAAAAAAATATATATATATATATATATATATATATATCAGTTTCCATAAAAATATGAAGCAGCACAACTGTTTTTAACATTGATATTTCAAAAGATAACACACACACATACACAATGGCCACTTTATTAGGTACACTTGTTCAACTGCTTGTTAATGCAAATATCTAATCAGCCAATCACATGCCAGCAACTCAATGCATTTAGACATTCGTCCGAAATCACATACTCTCTTGAGTAGATACATATTTTGAATAAGTAATTATTTCACGCTAAAAAAGTATGTTCTATATAGTATGAATGTAATCATACAACATTCGCCATGTTGCCATCATCTCGTGACCTACCAGTGTTAGTTGTGTCGCTTCAACACCAATTATTGGGCTGCATCTGAAATGGCATACTTCCATACTATACAGTAGGCGAAAAACAGTATGTGACAAAAGTAGTATGTCAGGCTTCACAGTACTAAAAGTAGGCAAAAAGTACCCTGATGACCTACTACTTCTGGTGAGATTCTGAAGTGGGCATATGATAGATACTTTTTCTTAATAAAAGATAATAGATATAGAATAGAAGATAAAGTGTTAGTGTTAATGGAAGTGTTGCAGAAAAAGATGCGTCTTCAGCCGTTTCTTGAAAGTGGCTACGGACACTTTCTGAGCTCTGGTTGAGTTGGGCAGGTCATTCCACCAGCAGGGAACAGACCAGGAAAAGGTCAGAGAAAGAGATTTTGTGCCTCTTTGAGATGGCACCACAAGACGGCGTTCACTTGCAGAGCGTAAGTTTCTGGATGGCATGTAAGTCTGAACTGAAGTAATGAGTTTAGGTAAAAGGGAGCAGAGCCAGTGGTTGTTCTGTTGGCAAACGTTAAAACGTTTATACGAGTGGCAACTGGCAACTAGTGCAATTTTGTGAGGAGAGGAGTGACGTGTGCTCTCTTCGGCTTGTTAAAGACTACTCTGGCTGCAGCATTCTGGATCAGTTGCAGAGGTTTGACAGAGCAAGCTGGAAGGCCTGCTAGGAGAGCATTACAATAGTCCAGTCTGGATAGAACAAGTGCTTGGACAAGGAGTTGTGTAGTATGCTCTGATAGGAAGGGCCTGATCCTCCTAATGTGTATAAGGCAAATCTGCAGGACCGGGCAGTTCAAGCAATGTGGTCTGTAAAGTTCAATTGATCATCAATCACAACTCCAAGGTTCCTGGCTGACCTTGATGGAGTTATGGATGACAAACCTAGCTGAATGGAGAAGTTGTGGTGTAGTGTGGGGTTGGCCGGGACCACAAGCAACTTTTCGCAAGGTTTAGTTGAAGGTGGTGGTCCTCAGGATGATCAGGCTGGAATGAGAGGTAGAGTTGTGTGTCATCAGCGTAGCAGTGATAGGAAAAGCCATGTTTCTGAATCACAGATCCTAGTGATGTCATGTAGATGGAGAAGAGAAGTGGTCCAAGCACTGACCCCTGAGGCACCCCAGTAGCTAGATACTGGGTCTTAGTGTAGATACCTCACCCCTCTACGACACCCTGAAAGACCTACCTGAGAGGTAAGACTTGAACCATTGTAGTGCGGTTCCCGAGATGCCCTTCGTTTTTAGGATTGACAGGAGGATCTGGTGGTTATCTGTGTCAAAGGCAGTAGGGGTGCGCCGATCTGATACTCAGTATCGGTATTGCTCCGATACTACCAATATTTGCCGGATCGGGTATCGACCAGACGAGACCATCCAAATCCGATTCCGATATTGTACGTATTTTATTGTTATACAACACAAAAGGCACAAAAACATTATAAAGCACCATAATGTTTTCGTGTACTATATTCCAAGTTTTCTGAAGCCATTAGATATAGTTTAATGTGAGGTACAGATTTAAGTCGTTAAACTCAAGTTCACCTATGTGCTTCCCTCCGCTGCGGCTGTCAGTCTTTCTCCATTCAGCATTGTAAAAATGTGCTCCAACAGCGTGTCGCGCTCAGGTACGACAGTCAACACCATGCAACTCTCTCCAAGTTGAGTCAATGTTCCTATTATTATACTGTAGATCTGTAGATAAAGGTCTATGGTTTGCATAAAAGGACTTTAACTTGCTGGAGTTTCAAATTACTTTCTACCGGGTGTCTGTTAGATCACAACTCTGGAGTAGAGAGCGATATAATTGTTCTTCACGCGCACATTAACTGAAATTTAAAACTGTTAAAAGGCTCAAACTAATTAATAAATAAAGAAATATATTTATATCTTACTTTTGTGCTTTGAACTTTTCAATGCAAAGCACTGCGCGCCGTGACTCCATGTTGCTTCAAACACATCATTCTGCGCACGGGATGCGGATTAGGTTTCGTGCCGCTCTGAATTGGAGCCTTTCATATTACAATACTTTTGCGCAATGGCAGTTTATTGATAGCCTTAGTTGTTCTGTCCAATCTATCATATGTTCCTGCTTCATTAAAAAGTTGCACTTAAAATTTTAAAACTGTGAGACACCAATGTGTCCCTGAGCAAGACACTTAACCCCTAGTTGCTCCAGAGGCGTGCGACCTCTGAAATATGTAGCAATTGTAAGTCGCTTTGGTTAAAAGCGTCAGCTAAATGTAAATGTAAAAGAAATGTCTTTTAATTATATAGTATATATTTTTTCTGTATATTGTTTTACAAAGTAAGGAAAATAATGTTTAAGTCAAGCTTTGATGCCTTTAACAAAATAATAATCACAGTCTCTTCCCCACAGTGAGGCATACAGATACAGTTTATTAGGTAATTTGGCACTGTTTTTTTAATTATTATTTTAGTATTGGATCGGATCGGTACTCGGTATCGGCCAATACTGAGTCCCAGGTATCGGAATCGGTATCGGAGGCAAAAAAGGCGGATCGTGCCACCCCTAAAAGGCAGCAGACAGATACAGCAGGATGAGAACTGAGGATTTAGAAGCTGCTCTTGCCAGTCTCAGAGCTGTGTTAGAACGTAAGAGATCTGGTTGAAAACATATCGTTCAAGTGTTTTCGCGACGTATGGAAGAAGGGATACCGGTCTATAATTTTACAGATGTACTGGATTTAGAGTGGGTTTCTTAAGCACTGGGGTTACCCGAGCCTGCTTAAATGCAAAAGTAACAGTGTGAAGAGAGGTGTTTATGATGTGCGTGAGTGTGGGTACAACTGAGAAAGAAATGGCTTGAAGTAGATTAGTGGAGATAGGATCAAGCGGACAGGTGGTAGGCCGATTGGAAAGGAGGAGTTTGGAGAGTTCTGCCTCTGAAAGTAGAGAGAATGATGGTAGAATGTGTGTTAGCAGGAAAGATGTGTGTGTCATTTTGTTGTGATAGTAAGTCATTTTAGCAGTAGAGATATTAGCAGAGAAGGAAGAGAGGAGGGATTGATAAAGACCAAGGTCAGTAGGATATTTCGATTTGTGCCACTTCCTCTCTGCACCCCTGAGTTTAGAACAATGTTCACAAAGAACATCAGATAACCAGGGGGCAGAGGGGGTGACGCGGGCTGGCCTGGAGGAAAGGGGGCAGAAGTTGTCCAAGCGGGATGTTAAAGTGGAGAAAAGATATTAGTTGCACTGTAATATAGAACCTAATATAGAACAGGGGTGCACAATCCTGCTCCTGCCGATCAACTGTCCTGCACACACACTCTCCAAACCTAAGCAAACAGACCGGAAGCAACCAATTAAGGTCTTCAGGATCACTTAAAAATTAAAGGCAGCGGTGTTTGATTAGGGTTGGAGATGAACTGTGCAGGACAGTCGATCGGCAGGAGCAGGATTGGGCACCCCTGATATAGAACATAAGTTTTTAGCGGTCGTGAAGTAATTACTTATTAAAAATAAGAACCTACTCAAGATTTTGGATGCAGCCATGGTCAAAGTGATTTTCTGAAGTTCAGACTGAGCATCAGAATGGGGAAGAAAGTTGATTTAAGTGACTGGTTGTTTGTGCCAGACGGGCTGGTCTGAGTATTTCAGAAACTGCTGATCTACTGGGATTTCCTCTCTAGGGTTTACAGTGAGCGGCAGTTCTGTATGTGAAAATGCCTTGTTGATGCCAGAGGTCAGAGGAGAATGGACAGACCGGTTCCAGCTGATAGAAAGGCATCAGTAACTCAAATAACCAATCGATACAACCAAGGTCTGCAGATCAAGAGCATCTCTGAACACGTCGAACCTTGAAGCAGACGAGCTACAGCAGCAGAAACTGAGGCTACAATTCACACAGGCTCACCAAAACTGGACAATAGAAGATTGGAAAAACGTTGCCTGGTCTGATGAGTGTTGATTTCTGCTGTGACATACAGATGGGAGGGTCAGAATTTGACGTAAACAACATGAAAGCATTGATCATCCTGCCTCCTCTGAATGGTTTAGGCTGCTGGTGGTGTAATGGTTTAGGGGATATTTTCTTGGCACACTTTGGGCCTCTTAGTACCAACTGAGCATCATTTAAACGCCACAGTCTACCTGAGTATTGTTGCAGATAGTGATGTGTCGTTCATGAACGATTCGTTCATTTTGAACGAATCTTTAATATGACTCGGGACTACCGAGTTGTCTCAGAGAGTGATTCGTTCATTTTGTGTTGACCGCGCATGCGCATTGCGCAACATATGGGTTCTGAATCTGTACTGGAAACAGAAATGATTAGTTCATCTCTCTCGAGTCTTCGGGTTCGGGACGGGTCCGAGTCTTTCGTTCTTCCTGTCAGTCCATAGAGGCTATGCTGTCAGTACCGGAAAGAGAAATGATTAGTTCATTTTTTTCGAGTCTTCGGGTTTGAGTCCTTCGTTCTTTTGTCACGTGACTTGTCACCGTATTGAATAGCCTACTAATTCACAACCTTATTACAAACAAGCACGTAGTTAATGTATAATATACTAGTAGTTAATTAATGTATAATATATAATAAAACACACCACAAATGCACAAGAAACATTTAGAAAAGAGACGGACAGGGACAATAGGCTAATAAGATGGAACTTTTATTTTTCAGATAATGTTTATTGCACATATTTTGTATTTTAATTCCTAAATATAAAACAATATACATTCAGATGCAGTCAATAATACGAATCTAATGTTGTATTTGATGCGAGATACCAGCGGTCACGTGACAAACCCGAACTCGAGACTCGAAGAAAATGAACTAATCATTTTTCTTTCCGGTACTGACAGCATAGCCTATATGGGACTGACAGGAATAACAAAAGACTCGGACCCGGCCGAACCCGAACTCGAGACTCGAAAGATGAACTAATCATTTATCTTTCCGGCCCTGCTGTATCACACACGGCACGGTCGGCCCAGCAGACAGATCCGAGTCAGACACTGGCGAGTCGACAACGAACGTCTTGAGACACTAGAGGAGAACTAACCTGATAAATATGAAGTTGCAAAGGAAAGAACGTCTCGGATCAGGAGGTGAGGTGAACCAACAGAATCAGACTGCATTAGTCTGAACTTAAGACCCAACAACTAATCAATTAATAAAACATTTCGGTTTCTTATAATTTGGCTTTGGCTGCATTACCCTATAATTTATTTTTATTCTTTTTACAAATGTAATCAACATTTTTGTAAGTACTAGATGTGTTGGGATATTTAACATGCCATTTTAATTATATTATGCTGAAATGAACGAAATGACTCGAAAAAAGATTCGTTCATTTTGCTGAACGAGACTCAAAGTTTCGAGTCAGTAAAATGATCCGAAGGGGGTCCAACCCAGTACTAGCAAGGGGAACCTAATAAAGTGGCCAGAGTGTGTTATATTTAGGTCAGTAAACAATGTTACGGCAAGTGAACTATCAGTAATATCATTGTTTTCTATGCGTTGAAGACATTTATATTCTTCCGAGACCAATCAGCAAATTAGTGAATCCATGTAGCTGACCTTGTACACACACTAAACCTCCTCATCGTCTGCGAGCGCGTGTGTGTGTGTGTGTGCATGTGTGTGTGTGTGAGAGAGAGAGAGAGAGAGAGAAAGAGAGAGCGAGCGAGCAGTTCATTTGCAGTTTCTTGCCTGTTGGTCATGCTCTGGTTTGCATATCAGATGAATCATCTTTCCGAGGTGTTAGGTCACAGTTAAATTGAACATCTTGGAACCAATTTATTCCATTAGGAAGCTTCGAGTCCAGCACTGGAATACTGACAGCCAATTTCATCTCCTCTCGAGCGTCAAGCATGAAGGGAACGCGACAAAAGATGATGGATTTAGCCAGACAATACACACACCATTCACATGAGGTGAATGTGTGTGTGTGTGTGGGCGCGTTTCTATATTTGAGCGGGTTTTTAGAGTTAAGGCCTCACAATGCTGCAGAGATTTTATGTCTCTCTTGTCAATAGTACTTCATTCTTTCCATTCATAAATGACTTCAGATTTTAAAGGACTATGCTGAAATCCTCTCACATCACAGCGTGGTTTCATAAAGAGGCCATAATTGAGGACAATGACGACATGTCAACACATCCATTACTGAGCTTTGCTTTTGCTTTGACACTCGTCTAATCCCTTCTTTTCTCCATCACAAGCATTTGTGTGTCCACTTCATTTTCCTTTTCCCTTGGAACAGGGACTACAATGGAAGAAAAAGACCACTAGAAAGTCAAACGCTGTTCAAACTGCCTTAGCAAGGAAAAGGTTTGAATTATGGAGCAGTTTTGGGTGACTATAGAAATTTGCCACATCACAATTAAATAATGGTTTATTATTTTTTTAAAACATCTATCATAAGTAATTTTGTGTGGTGAGATGGCTCGTGCAATTTATGTTTCATTTCACGCTTCAGTGCTAACATAGTGAGCATCAATGTTCCCTGGTATTCGCGGGGCATTGAGGGACTTTCTAGGGAGTGAACATTTCAGTGCACTGGAAGGATTTTCCGATTGAGACAGCCCTCAAAATGTCAGACTCCCTGATCAGTGCCCTGACTACTGAACTGATTGAGACACAGGTGGAGCCAAAGCATTTTAATCGCCCCCTGCTGTCTGGCTGCAGGTCATAAACCCGCAATCTCCATGTAATCGAATGGGACGCAAGCCAAAAATTCAATTAAACTTCAAATAAGTTTTTTCCAAAGATGGTTTCTGTCATTTTAGGTAGTTCTTATCACACAGACGTATGTTAAAGTGTTCGTTTTTCCAATAAGTTTGGTTTTAGTTAGTTATGATGCTATAAAATGGGGTGTTATCATGATTGACAGCTGTGCTAGCGATTGAGTCTGCGGGAGCGAGAGGATGGTGGGACATTGATGCCGTGGCTCCACCTCAGGATCACTAATGCGCAGACTTGGGCTCCGAATAACGTAATCGGCAATGATCATTTTTCAGGAAGCATTTTTGCTTCGTTTTTCTGTAGTGAAAGGAAGTGGAGACACGTCGTCCATCTTTTTTTTTTTTTTACAGTCCACGAGTGAATCATCTTCTCGAACAAGAAAATGTAGGGCGGGACTTGATTTTGTCCATGTGGAATTGATTCAATCGTTGTGGTTTGCTATTGCTCTGATTATAGTGGCTGCGTTGGAAATCGCATACTCTCTCGAGTAGGTACTTATTTTGAATAACTACTTACTTTGTGACCACTAACAATGCACATTCTCTATAGTACGAATGTGTGTAGTATGAATGTAATCCGGACGTACTACATTCGCCATGTTGTCATTATCACTGCCATTCATAA
Organism: Gila orcuttii; assembly: GCA_026230005.1. Taxonomy (NCBI): domain Eukaryota; kingdom Metazoa; phylum Chordata; class Actinopteri; order Cypriniformes; family Leuciscidae; genus Gila; species Gila orcuttii. The sequence continues at coordinate 42,268,966 of JAPDVR010000009.1, read as the reverse complement.
ATCCTTTCCCGCGGCCTTATGGGATAGTAAAGTGTCCATCCTATACTTCAGATTCTCACTGGAAGTAGTAAATCATCTGGGTACTTTTTGCCCACTCTTTTGTGAGTATTGTGAATTCGGACATACTATTCTTCGCCTACTATTTAGTATGGAAGTTTTTGATTTTGGATGAAGCCAGTGACTTTAAATTAGTTTGGGCAAATGTGGACTTTAATTAGGTCGAACTATGGACCTCCAAAAGAAGTCAGAAGAAAAGAGTGAGGATATACTGAACAGTTACAATTCTACATAAAACATGGTTCAACAGCATTTGCAAAGTTTTTTGCATGTTACTATACTTTTCAAAGATCTGTTTACCCTGATCTGGCAAAACCAATGACTAGTTCTTCCTCTAAACCGCAAACTGTTGGGTCCAAGGAGCAGAAACATGTTATTGGTTGTTACTAATTTCAAGAACCAATTGATCACATTACACTGGAGTGAACTGGTGAACTGAAAATCCCTTTATCACAAACTTTATTTAATTTACTCCTTCAACACGCTTATTATCCTAATCCTAATGGAGAGACTGAATCCATCTTCAGAAATGAAGTAGATTTATGATTTATTAATGTCCAATTTCTGCCCGCTGCACACCTACAGGACAGATCTAATAATGATGGGGTGATAGAGAGATGGATTTTACAGTGTAGATGGAGAAACAGAGTAGATGATTCTCTAGATCCAAACAAATACAGATTATTTATGTATATCCACTAACTTGCCTAATAGTGAGCTGAGAGAACGTTCTCCTCTAACCGGAGATTGTAACATATTCTGTACAACAGCTGACTACTTGACAAGTGATGTAATGTTTATGGGCTAGTAAATCTGAAATGGACCTTTTCCCCATTTCCGGGAAAAAGCAGAAGTCTTCATAGATGGGTAAACCTGTGTTTCTAATTGCTTCAATAATTATAATGATGATGATAATGAATGAATAAATTGGCCTAAATGATAATAAAAAATGTTAAATATATTAACTTATCAAATAACACACCTCAGTAAAAATAATAATCAAGAAGACTATTTTACATGAGCTTTAGTATGTTAATCAACACATCAAAATAAGTGTACTTCTTTTAAAAGCATGACAAAAGATGATCAAATTGTAATGATTTAAAATGTAAAATTTTAAATGTGACATTACAAAATGCACTCAAGTGTGTCTTTCTTTAAGCACACCTAAGTGGCCTTTATTTAATTAATAATATCTGCAAATTTTATTAAAAATTAAGATATGAAGTACACTACAAGTGCACACTCATTACAATTAAGTGCACTTCTTTTTCACAAGAGCTCCCTTGGCAGTTAGAAACACCCTCACAGTAGTGTTTTGACATTAAAATCAAAGGTAACATAACACAGATTTGGATATTGTGTCATAAATGTATATATTTTAAACAGAAATTTAAAATATAAAACCTTTTGCTACCTACCTAGATGTAGGCTACGATGTTAATAGGCTAATTGTAGAAAAAACATCATCACAATCTGCAGAAAGTGTTGGCTATAAAAGTGAGAACAAAGTGAAATATACAGGTGTATCTCACTTACTTGCTATTACGTCTGTCTCAAACAAACCTACCTTCAAAATGAATGAAGGCAGTTGTGATGTATGCAGTAAATTGATAGTCAACAACCTTTCTTTTACTGTCTATGTCAACAACAGCCAACCGCTCGACGCAGATTCACTCAGATCTGGACTGGAGTTACACTGACACCTAGGGGTGTCCTTTGGTGTTGCTGGTGGTTATATTATAATATCCACAGAAGCCAAAGCCTGCAGGTCAAACGTCGTCAAGACCTGCTCTTCATATTATCAAGAGAAACACATTAAAGTAACACTATGTAGTTTTTCAACCTTCATAATATATTTCCAAGACCCTTGTGATGGTACATCGACTTACAATAGGTTAAATGACACGTCTGCCATAGCCTGACAGTGTCTGTATCGCTTTTACTGGCACTATGTAACTTTGGGTTTCGGGTAGTAACCGGAGCACAAAAAGAATTACAAAATTCGACTGCTTTGCGGCATACGCAAAAAAACATAGTTTTTCTTCGTTTGAGATGTCTTTCATAAAATCATGCATCATACTCTACCTTGTCTGTGGCCATTGTTGATTCCAAAGCCGGTGCTGGATAAACAGAGAGCATGTGCGTGCGTGCGACAGTAAGCTGCGGTAGGCTCAATTATTTACGACAGCGGTAATGGACAATTCCGCTTCCAACCTGTAGGGCGACCGCAGGGGAAAAGTTCCTTGGTGTTGCTTTAAGTCAAGCAAACACACAACAACATTCTCAAACGTAAGTGAGGGCGTTTATTTTAGCTGTATAAAAAACTGTTGCTGATTGATATTTGTTATCATAGTATTTTAATTCGTAATTAACACACTGGTTTGTAGCACATATTATTTGACTGCATTTTGTTATTTTCCAGACCAGCAGATTTGTAAATAACACACAATTAGCCTACAGAAAATAGCATACTTCCGCGTTGCTACTTAAAGGGATAGTTCACCCAAAAATGAAAATTCTGTCAGTATTTACTCACCCTCATGTTGTTCCAACCCCGTAAGACCTTCGTTCATCTTCGGAACACGAATTATGATATTTTTGATTAAATCTGAGAGCTGGATCACTCCTCCATAGGCTTCTAAGGGATTGAAATTTGCAAGCCCCGAAAAGTTATTAAAGACATCGTTTAAACAAGCCAAGTGACTACAGTGACTCAATCTTAAGTTTATCAAGCGGCGAGAATACTTTTTGTGCGCAAAAACAAACAAAAATAATGACTTTATTTCAACAATTAATTTCCTTCTCTGTGGGCCTCGAGTCAGTTAACGTAGTGTAATTGCGTAGAGCTACGTCACACGCAGGCTCACTATTGGCCGACGCTGGTCATGTGTGTGATGCGTGTGACGTACAACAACAGAAGGTTACACTATTATATTAGTGAACTGACTCGAGGCCCAGAGAGAAGGAAATGAATAGTTGAAATAAACTAATAAAGTTGTTATTTTGGGGGGGTTTTGCGCACAAAAAGTATTCTCGTCGTTTGATACACTTAAGATTGAGCCACTGTAGTCACTTGGACTATTTTAACGATGTCTTTAATAACTTTTCGGGGCTGACAAGTGTCAATCCCTTAGAAGCCTATGGAGGAGTGATCCAGCTCTCAGATTTCATCAAAAATATCTTAATTCGTGTTCCGAAGATGAACGAAGGTTTTACGGGGTTTGAACAACATGAGGGTGAGTAATTACTGACAGAATTTTCATTTTTGGGTGAACTATCCCTTTAAGATGAAACAAACACACTGGAGTAAATGCGGTGTGATCTGACTGCTGTATAATTAAGGTGGATTAAAACCCTTCTTTACATCTGTCAAGGGTGTTTCGGCCACATTATTATTATGAATCTTCCATTCACACTCACTGTACATTTGACCTTCTCAAGGCCTGTCAGCACTGAAGAAACACGAAACTCAAGAGAAACAGCTTTATTTTGCTTTAATACAAAAGATCTGGGTTACACTATTTTTTGAGGTGTGGTTGTTACAGTGTAATTATAGATTTAAGTAGGTAGCTGAGTAATATTAATTAACTACATGTACTTATTGGGGTTATGGTTAGAATGAAGTTTGGTTTAGGGTTAGTTGCATGTAATTATGCATAATTTATAGTTATTTATTACTATAGTAACTACATGTAGCCTAACGTGTAACAATAAGACGTTTAAAATGACAATAAAATGTTTTGTAAGAAATGAAGTAATATTTATTTACATTTTATTTTAGTTTCATTTATACTATTATCGTTTTTATTTTAGTTGGAGTTTTAGTCATTTTGTTGTGTTTTTGTCATTTTTATAAGTTAAAAAAAAAAAACATGTCTATATTATGTATATTTATTAATTTCTTTTTCAGTTTTAGTTATTTTTTGTTGTTGTTGTGTGGTATATGTTTTATCAGTTCTGTTTTCATTCTTTTATTTATTCTTTCTGTACAGCACTTTGTTTCCACATTGTGGTTTTAAAAGTTAACAAACAAAAATGAGTAATGCTGCATTGGCAACTATCTGAAATAAAACAAGTTTTTCTATATTTTATTTTATTTCAGTTAACTTTTATTTTATTTCAAGCATTTTTGTATGGTTTTAGTTTCAGTAAACTACAATAACCCTGGTCATAATACTGAATTATTACAATGTTCATGTACTGTACTGTGTCCAAACTCACTTTCAGCCGCTCAGAAACACTCACACACACTTGAGAGCTCCAGCGGTCAGAAAGGCTCACCCATGGATATTTTTATAAAACCAATAACGAGTCCTTTATTTGAAAGGCACAGCGTTTGGACTTGCATAAGTGAAAAGGTCAGAGTGCCGGCGAGAGCTGAAACAGATTCAAAAAGTGATTGAACGCTGCAGTCACAGACTCAAAGGAGCGGTGGAGAGATGAAGGTCAAACTGATGTCTGAAACCATTTCCAAAGATACTTCATCCTGCACAATATTTATGGATTTGGGCCTCAAATGCCAAGACAGGAAGTGAGTTCTTGAAAGCTGAGGTGACGGTCTGCGTTACGGTCACAGGATTGCATGAATTTCTTGGCACAGCGGCGAGGACGCAGACTTCTGCGAAGCATGAGCCGTACCGGACGGGCTTCTCGCTCGCTGAGAACACCATCACCATCTGTGTCCAGCAGCATAAAGTACAGACGGAGAGTGTGAACAGGGGGAGGAGAGGTGGGGACGTGACGACGGGACTCGGGTGTCCTGAAACACCAGAAGAATCAGTCAATGATGGAAGATCTGGATCAACGCCACAGAAATGACAATGTAGAAATACACTGATAATCATCAGAAAGATCAAATTAATGCATGCATAAATTAATGAATGAACATTTTGCAATTTCATTTTAGTATTATTTATATACTATTGAATTAGATTTGATTTTTTTTCATATTTTTAGTTTTAGAAATTTTGTTATGTGCTTATGCAGCGCCTAAAACAAACTTTTTGCCACACCTGAAAATGGCCGGTGACTTTATAAATAATTTTTGCAAAAACAGGCAGTACTGACATCAAAATTTTAGATACCAGTGAAATTTCATAATGCTCTATTCCAATATCGATACCACAGCTAAAACTACTAGCCCAACTAATAATGTAAAACATGATTACAGTCAGTAATAAAATAAGAACAAATAATCATATTACAAGCACCAGCACAAATAAATACAATATAACAAAGATGTAAATGAAATAAATAGGGTTTTTCAGGTAGGTCTAACAGTAGTTTTCTGCGACAGAAATTTAATAAAGTCATCAAATGTAAGATAACACTGCAGTCTTCACTGTATTTTTTTCACTCGCTATTTTTTTTACATAATTTTGTGTGAAATTGTCCGCTCAAGTGCAAGACGACGTGAAAGAGAGCTCAGTTTAGTGTTCACACGCTTTCTGAGCGAGCGCTTCGGATGTGTGCGCACAAAACTTTCCACACAGTGCAGTGCGTGAGTAAGCTTAAACTTTCGTGATGATGCAAGCGCCGGCCCGTCAACTGTCCCGAGTGTCGTTCACATTTGTTAACTTTCATGCATTGTTAGAATTCATAAAAATGTTACCGGACAACTGACGAGTGACACCATTTCATACTTTTTTTTTTACTCGCATTTGGCTATTGTTAGTTTTAGGCCCTGTTTATGTGGATTTTAGTTTTTTTTTTTTTTTTTTTAACTTTATTTTATATTTATTTCAGTTTTAGTTTCAGTAATTTAAGTATTTCAACTTTCAGTTTGTTACAAGTGCAACATTTGCAATTTTTGTTTACATTTTGGAAATGTTTGTTTTTCATCTAATATTTTGATTTTATTTCAGCTGTATTTCAATAAACAAAAATGTCTTTTAATAGTTTTAGTTAACAATAACAATGTTTTAAAAGTGAAGTGTCTGATTTCAGCAAACAAACTGAATAAAAGTTTTCATACATACAATGTTTAAATATTAACTGGTTGAGTAGGAAACAGATGTCGGCATGTGAGTGTTGAAATGTAGTTGAAAAAACAGGTGTTGTTTTAATGTTGAAAGAAAGTTTCATGCTGAATGGTTGTAAAAAGGTTAACACAACTCAGCCTTGTTGATTCACTCATCTGTTGAAAGAGTGACCGTTTCCTCTGATAACTCAATATCTGCTTGTCTTTATGTCTAATAACTGTAATCGATGTGTGTGTCTCTAACCTGTAAGGAGAAGATGGTGCAACACTTTCAACTTCCTGCTGAAATGCTTCTATTAAACTCTTCAAAAAGTCGGTCTTTCGAACACTGGAACAACCTATACAAACAGACAGATATTGCACATTAAATTGGTGATATGTATTTTCGAGAGTCAAGTAGATTAAGATCTGACCTGTTGGTTGTATTTTAATTTATTGCCATTCAAACCAATATTACAATAAATGTATAAAAATATAAAATGAATAAAGGCTAAATTATGTTGTCTACATCATTTAAGATCATTTTAAAAAATGGTAAAAGTTTAGCTTGGTCCATCTTACAACATAAATCATTTTAAGAATGTGCTGATAAATATTAAATGTCTAATGATATTAATAATTGGGCTTACCAAAAACATACAAGTTAGTTACATTTTGGTGGTTCATTGCCCTTCAATATAAACCCACGGGTCAGTCTACTATCGCCTCTATATAACACCTTGTATACACAACTTTTCAGATATTACCTTTCATGCAGTGTGTAATATAGCCGTTTGTGAATGTAAAAGGTCTGCAAAGTTTCAATTGTATTTTCTCCTAAAAGAAAGAACTGATTCTGAACTGCTGAAACGAGTCGTCAGTAATTCCAGTCTCACTTCCTGCATGAATCTTCGTAGGTTTGTAACAGATCTGCATAATGCCAGTCTATGGTCTTCATTGCTGTCAGTGAACAGCGTCTCCTTTGCTCCTCAAACACTGCAGTTGTAGCTGAGACTGGAAGAGTTTTGTTTGTGTTGTTCATGTCGAGAAGACGCTGTTTTCTGAGCTGCAAAATCAAATCCACTTTGCTGCACTTCCAAAAGACGAGACTCATGCTGGAACTGATACGATAAAACCGATGCAGTCGTTACCGTTCGGATCACTGTGTATCTGTGTATGAGGGGCTGCCGTTTTTACTTCCATTTTGTGTTTATTTTGGATTAAAGTGTGTTGAAAGTTCGCTGGTTCTTCCTCCTCCTTCCCTGAGGCACAAACCTCATTACAGAGGGGTTTAGAGAGACTGCATCCTTTTTTGACTCAGAAAAGAGCTAATGCTACAATGTATGTGATGAGAAAATTGAAAAGTGTTTTTTAAGCTTGGATGCATGTAAACCTATTACAGGAGACTCCAAAACAAAATTAACAACCTTTAAAATAGCAGAAAAGGGGCACTTTAAAAGAGAATGTGGATTTATTTAAAATGTAACTTTCCATTCTGCTTGCCATTTATTTAAAGGGACATTGTGTAGGAATTTCTCCCATCTAGCGGTGAAATTGTATTTTGCATTCAAACGAATTGTGCTCTCCAGCGCCTCGCTTTTTTCAAATGTGTGTTGCATCTACGGTAGCTGTTCTGTACCAAAAAGCTATGACAGGATGTCTTCTAATAGCACTTCGAGTTTTCCTTCGGGTGAACAGGTTTGTTATTTCAAACAAACTGCAACTTGACAAAACGAACAAGCGAATGTTACAGTATGAATAATAACAGTGTAATGCAGCCTTTTAAACTTGCCGGGTCAGTGACAAGCGCCTCTCACTGCTCTGCTCCTCCGTTTCTGCTGCTTTCAGTTACGTGACGCTGGCTCTGAACGAAAACGCGCGTGGAAACGCGTTGGCCTAGTACTTTTTGACCCTCTCTGCTATTATAGTTTTTCAAGATGGCGGAACGACATGGAAGCCTCCGTGGACCTACCCGTCACATGTATATAAAGATAATACATTCTTCGTTTATGAGGATAAGTCAGATCATTGGCATTTGTATTTGTACACCATTGAGGACATATTTATGAATAAAAATATTGATTTTATATAATAAAATACCTAAAAAACTACACATAGTTTTTTAAAGGGGTCATGACATGGTTTTTGTTTTTTGTTTTATTATGTTCCCTTAGGTGGAATTATAGTATTACTTTAGTTTTTTTAACAAAAACCTTTTAAAATTTAGTGATTTATGACCTTTTCCCACCCTGTTTCCCATCCTCTGATTCAAACAGTCTGTTTTGGGGGTATTTCCCCTTTAAGAGTTAAGTGTTAGCGCCCGCTGTTATGATTGGCTAACGTCAGTGCTTATGCATAAAAAGTAGTTTTAAGATGAAATACATTACTTATAGTTTGCGGCGCCGTTGTTGGGCCAAGAATAGTCGGCACGGCCTGATCTTTAAGCAAATTTTTTCTGGCAAAGCAAGCATCATACTTGTTCTCAAAACAGTCATCCTTGAAATGTAGAGAACACACGCTTAAATGAACACTGCCGTGACTGGGACGTCCGCAAAAAATAAACTGCATCCATTTTTCCCTGACGTCTCTGGATCTTTCGGCAGCGAATTCAAACGTGTAGTTTGTCCACAGTCAGGAACAGCACATCTGTGTGGCATCACAATCTTCTTGTAAACAGACCCACTCGCTGCACGTCGACTGAACACCTGTGGGCGCGACAACGATGCGATGATGCGAAATGAGGCGTAGTTTTCTTGCGCTTGAGGCGGTCATATGCAAACGACGGGTACGTCACTTCATACCGTGACGTCACTTCATACCATGGATTCACAACGAGCTGTATTTAGAGCTTGATTAAATAAATGGTTCGTTTATAATGGGGAGGACGTCTTAAGCTATGAAACTTGCAGGAAGTTTTAATGGTACAAAGACCTCTTATATACCAAAAGATCAAGGCAAATTTGGTTTCTCATGTCATGACCCCTTTGATATATGCTAAGATCTGACCTGAGAGAGGTGTCTCTGTGTAGCTGTTGTTGATGATGAGCGTGTTTGTTTCTGTGTAGCTGTTGTTGATGATGAGTGTGTTTGTTTCCTGAGAGCTGCAGTCAGGCAGTTGGTTCCTGTACAGAGAAAATAATCAGTTTTCTACACTGGGTTACACACACACACACACACACACACACTCACACACATGCACACACACAACCTGTCAGAAGTGCCCGGTATGGGCCGCCCCGAGTCCTCTCTCACACACCAGCAGTATCCCGTGCCGCTGTGGCACTGAACGGATTTGTACCGCCCGTCTGCACTGCATTCTGGGATAAAACGCTCACCCTGAACGCCCGCTTCAGCGAGCAAAGACATTCTCTCGTGTTCACAGTTCTTTAGAGAGTCTGCAGGAATACAGAGTAAGAAACTGAACAAGTTCACTCTTTGAAACACTCAAATGAAGCCTTGATGATCTCTTCTTCTCACCTGTGGGTCGTCTGGCCGGACGCTTTCCATCCGGGTCAGAGTTCAATAGGATTGTCACCCAAAATGGAGGCACAGTGTCTCCTGTATTTAAAATCAGACGGTATCTCAATGGTTACATTTTTATTTTTTATCAATATCGTTCATATGGGATGAATTTAAATTTCCTTCAGCCTGAGGCTTTTTTCACTTTTGGTGTGAAAGGGCCTTTACATTTGCCCAAAATAGAATTTGTTTTTGTTATTAAAAAACAAACAAACAATTATGCCCAACGCAATTAGTTACTTTTTAGGAAGTAACGTAATATTGTAATGCAAAATAGTAACTTTCACCAACACTGTACATCAATATGACAACAATATGTTGTTTTTTCATGTTCTTTTCATTAACATCAGTTTGTGTTTTGCTTGTATTTGAGCTTTGATGATCACTAAATGCAAAAGACTGCAAATATAAGATTCTGATGTAGAAATCATCAATGCAGTGATGTCACCTGCAGTTGTCGGCACAGAGCGTGGATCAGGATCAGGAACACCTCGATCTAAAGCCAGAGAGGAACATGTCAGGTAACGGGACCTTTATTTCCGTATACTGCAGTATTTGTGTATGTGTGTTCTCTCACTCGCTTGTGTTAATTCCACGTCGGTTTCCTGAGCAATATCTGACATCTGACCTTCATCACAGAGAAGTGAAAAACAGATTGCTTTAGGTTTTGTGAAGAAAATGTGAGTGATGCTTAACCATACAAAACTTACGGTTCTCTGAGGTTTCTGGAGATGTTTTCACCCCAAAATCCTAAACTAAAGGTGATGATACACGGGGCAACTTTTTGAGCAATGTTGCTGGGCAATCTTGCCGAGCAATTGTTGCTTGGGCACTTTCCCACTGAAAATGGGCAATAAATTTCTATCTGGATAATTTAGATTGGTCGTGAGCCCTGTCTCTCATCTGGTTGCCCGTTGGCGGCAACATTGCCCAGCAACATTGCTCAAAAAGTTGCCCAGTGTATCATCACCTTAAGGCCCAATTTGCAGCGTCTGTATCAGGTTATTATTGATAGCTAAAATTAAAACAAAATAAAATGAAATAAAACATTAACTGAAATATAACTTATTTTGTTTCAGCTAGTTGCCAAGGCTAATAATGTCGTTATTACAAGAAAATGTCATTTTAATGAGAAAAATGTCGTTTTAACGACATCTCGTTATTATGAGAAAATATGTTGTTTTAATGAGGAAAATATCGTTATTACGAGAAAATAGGTTGTTTTAATGACATAACATCTTGTTATTAAGAGAAAATATGTTGTTTTAACAAGAAAAATGTCATTTTAACGACATAACATCTCGTTATTACAAGAAAATATGTTGTTTTAATGAGAAAATTTAGTTTTAGTCAAGTCACCTTCATTTATACAGCCCTTTTAACAATATGGACTGTTTCAAAGCAGCTTTACAGTGATGATAGGAAATTACAGTAACAGAGATTGTTTTGGCTTTACAGCAGCTCTAGAATAAAGTTATTGTCCAGCTAAAGTTAGTTTTGATTGATTCACTTCCGTCGCAACGATCATTAGTTATTAACTTAGTTTTAACGACATAACTTCTCATTGTTATGAGAAAATATTTTGTTTTAAGGACATAACATCTTGTTATTACGAAATAATTGAGTGGAAAAAATAAAATGTACGTGCCATAAAATTTTGCATTCTAAAATATCTAAAACTGAAAAAAATAAAAATAAACAAACAATAAAAACGACTCGGTTACTAACGTAACCTCGGTTCCCTGAGAGGAGGGAACGAGTATTGCATAAGTAGCTTACGCTATGGGAAAACTCCTTTTCTCGAGAATATTGAAGTCTTTATGTAAAACGCATTGCGGCTGCACAGCTGACAGCAATGAACGAAGGAGCTCGGTCATTGGCTGTGCTGCGGCAACTTGCTCGAACCAATGACGGGGCGACTCTGAATGCGCGACCAATGAGCGCGCTTCGCGCCCGCGCGCGTCAGAGCCCGCCAAGATGGGCGTGGCCAAGAGCTATATATTGGGCGCCCCGTCATGAGAGTTCTTTAGGTTAAAACGACTGAAGCGAACTAACCAAGCACAAACACGGCAGCTTACGCAATACTCGTTCCCTCCTCTCAGGGAACCGAGGTTACGTTAGTAACCGAGTCGTTCCCTTTCGAGAGGTCTCTCCTATTGCGTAAGTAGCTTACGCTATGGGAACACCATGCAAAACGCTGTGCGTGCTGAACTTCGCCTTATAATAGCCAGAGGCAGGTGCCTAAGCTGAAAAGCAAAGTTATCATCCAACTAGCCGGCAGAGGCGAGCTTTATATGTGGAAAAAAATACAGAGCGGCTAGAAGGCGCTCAGTGTGACACAAGCACATACATAATCTAGATACGAACTCGCAGTTCAACTAGCATTATGCTGATAGCACATTGGAATGCAATGTCGGGACCTGTAGGTTGTAGAATCTGATAAATGTGGACGGTGAGGCCCAGTCTGCCGCCGCACAAATATCCTCGATCAGTATCCCGCTCGACCATGCCCAGGAAGAAGCCACACTCCTGGTGGAGTGTGCTTTGACTCCCCAGGGGCATTGAAGTCCCTTAGCTTCATAAGCCAGCGCTATAGCTTCGACTATCCAGTGAGAGATTCTCTGCTTTGAAACGGCGGAACCTTTCGTACGGCCGCCAAAGCATACAAACAGTTGTTCTGTCTGTCTGAATAGGGCAGAACGCTCCAAATACACTCTGAGAGCCCTAACGGGGCAGAGTAGATTAGCGTTGTGTTCGTCTGCTGGAGACGAAAGCACAGTTAGGGAGATAACCTGTGCTCTGAAGGGAGTGGTGAGCACTTTAGGAATATACCCATGTTTCGGTCTAAGGACGACCCTGCAGTCGTTAGGTCCGAATTCTAGGCAGGCAGCGCTTGTTGAAAGCGCGTGCAGGTCGCCCACTCTCTTGACCGAGGCGAGTGCCAGCAAGAGCGCCGTCTTGAGCGAGAGCTGTTTAAGGTGCACGGTTTGGAGTGGTTCGAACGGGGCCCTTTAAGAGCGTCTAGGACCGTAGCTAGGTCCCAGATCGGCACTGAGGGGGGGCGTGAAGGGTTCATCGTGTGACGCTGTGATGGCAGTCACATATACTTTGAGCGTGGAGGGGGTGCGGCCCGCCTCCAGAAGCCCTTGTAGGAAAACGAGTACACTTGTAATCTCGCATGTTACAGGGTTCAGGCCCTTGGTATTACACCAGTCACTGAACACTTTCCATTTCTGGGCATATAAGCGTCTCGTGGAGGGCGCCCGCGCCTCAGCGATGGTTTTTAGTGCTCCGCTCGCGAGGTTCCTGGGAACCCGTTGAGGGGCCATGCATGAAGGGCCCACAGATCGGGGCGGGGATGAAATATCATCCCGCTGGCCTGACTGAGGAGGTCTGGCCTCAGTGGAATCGGCCGTGGTGCAGATTGCATTTGCATCAGATCTGGAAACCATGTTTGGTTCTTCCAGAGTGGGGCTATCAGCAGCACTGCGTTTTCCTCCTCTCTGACCCGACTGATGACCTGTGGCAGCATCGCGATCGGGGGAAAGGCATATAAGGGGCGGCTCGGCCAGCTCTGGGCGAGCACGTCCGTGCTTTTCGTGAAGAAAAGAGAGCAGTGCGTGTTCTCCTTGGAGGCGAAGAGGTCGATCTCCGCTTTGCCAAAGGTTTTCCATAACCACTAAATCGTCAGCGGGTTGAGAGCCCATTCTCCTGGGAGAATCTTGTCTCTGGATAGCATGTCTGCCCCCTGGTTCAGGGCGCCAGGCACATGCGCTTCTCTCAGCGAGCGCAAGTTGTGCTGGGACCATAAAATGAGTCTCCTGGCCATTGAATGCATGGAGCTCGACCTGAGTCCACCCTGGCGATTTATGTACGACACTACCGTCATGTTGTCCGTTCGGACCAGGACGTGTTCGTTTTTTAGATGTGGGAGCAGGGCTCTGAGAGCCAAAGCGACCGCTTTCATTTCCAGACAGTTTATGTGTAGGCGCTTCTCCGGGTTTGACCAAAAGCCGGAGACAGGCCTGCCCTCGTAAAGGGCCCCCCAACCTATTTTGGAGCCATCTGTCGTTATCATCTTTCTCCTTGTGTTCACACCCAGACTCACGCCTGACTGGTACCAGTCGGCGGCTTTCCAGTGCGTCAGGGCTTTTATACAGCCGTGGTTCGCTCTGATTAAAAAGTGGCCCGAACGCCACGCGTGAGTAGGGACGCGGCTCTTGAGCCAGCGTTGGAGAGGGCGCATATGCAACAATCCTAGCTGGAGTACGGCCGATGCTGAGGCCATGAGACCGAGCATCCTCTGAAACCGTTTGACGGGGGCGCGCGCGCCCGCCCTGAATGATGTTGCAAGGCGCCGGATGGTGATCGCGCGCTCCGATGAGAGACGCGCTGTCATTTGCATCGAGTCTAGAACTATTCCCAGGAAAGAAATCCTCTGGCTGGGAGATAGTATGCTTTTTGCAAAATTGATTCTTAGACCCAGGCATTCTAAATGGCTGATAATCCAAGATCTGTGTGTTATTAGCTGACTCTCTGATTGTGCTAGAACCAGCCAATCGTCGAGATAATTCAGTATTCGCACTCCCCTTCGTCTTAGGGGGGAAAGTGATGCACAGGACAGGGACAGGCCGAACGGGAGTACTGTGTACTGGTATGACTGTCCCTCGAAAGCGAATCTCAGAAACGGCCTGTGATGAGGCGCTATTGGAATGTGAAAGTAAGCATCTTTCAGATCCACTGAGAGAAACCAATCTCCTGGGCACACTTGCGCGAGGATATGCTTGGTTGTTAACATTCTGAACGAGCGAATCATTAGTGCTTTGTTCAGGTGTCTGAGATCTAGGATGGGGCGGAGACCGCCATCCTTTTTCGGGACGAGAAAATAGCGGCTGTAAAAACCTGTCCCGCTCAGAGAGGGGGAAACAGTTTCCACAGCGCCCTTTTCTATTAGTTTGTGCACCTCGGTGCGTAGAACATGTGAACACTCTTTTCTCACTTTCGTCTCGACCACAGTCGTAAAACGTGGTGGTCTGCGAGCGAACTGGAGCGAGTATCCGTGCTTTACTATATTCAATACCCATTTCGGCATATCTGGAATGTTTTCCCATGCCGCTGCGTGTACAGATATGGGCTGAATACAGGCTAGGGGCGGGCCGCTGTGACGTAGGGACCGGCCAGCGAATCGCCTGAGCTCGTAGCTCTCAGAGGCGCAGGCGCGGGCGCGCGCTGAGCAGCTGAGTGAATGGGCGCGTGTGTGATTACAACAGCGCGCGCTGTGTTTGTAAAACTCGCAGCCTGAGCTGAGGTTGTGTTTGACACTGTAAGGGAAGTGTTTATAAGTGGGGGTGCATAAACAGTGGTAGGCACACGCGTCACTTATATAATGTTTCCCACTTTTACTGGGGATGAATTTATAACTGTGTGAACAGTGCTTGTGTGTAGTGGTGCGTACATGACCGTAGGCACGTGATCTACATTCATGGGAAGCGCAGCCTGAGCTGGGAATGAATTTGGCACTGTTTTGACAGTATCTGGGAATGCACACTTTGTGGACATGTGAACCCTCAGTGATGCAGGCAGAAAAAGACTCTTTTTGTGTTTTCTGTGCGTCGCCGTAAAAACGGCGTTTGTTTGCAGGTGAGCGAGCTCTGTGACTGGCCCATTGACTGCTGTATGGACATATCCAGCCGCCTGTAAGGGGACTGGGTAATGTTTGAGCTTTTGCAGGCTTTTGCGAGACACGCACTCTCTCTTCTCATTTCTGTGGCTAGGACGGCTTTCGAGGCTCAGGGTTCAGCACAATCTTGGGCCGAGGACCCCGTCGCTCAGGAGGCGGCTTGCGGTTGTGAGAGCGCGAGCGGCGTCGAGCGTCAGCCTGAGGCGCGGGCTGAGAGGCGGTGGGATCTGTTCTAGCCCGCTGCGGCTGTGGCGGTCTCTGTCTGCTCTGCGATGAGCTGGAGCGCTTTGGCAGGAAATGACGCATAGCTTGTGAAGCGTTCTGGGCCTCAGTGAAGCGTTCGGCGAAACCTTTAACCGCCGGTCCAAACAGCCCGCTGGTGGAGATAGGCGCATCGAGAAATGGCGCCTTATCCGCGTCCTTCATTTCAGTCAGAGTCAGCCACAGATGAACAGTCAAATTAGCCATAGCACGGCCGATGGACTGGGCGGTGGCCTTCGTGGCTCGCAGAGCTATATCAGTCGCGCTGCGTAGGTCCCTGAAGGCTTCGGGTTCGGGGCCAGACTCGTCCATAGAGCGGAGAAGCTTGGCTTGGAACACTTGAAGTACCGCCATTGAGTGAAGCGCTGATGCAGCTTGGCCGGCGGCGGCGTAGGCGCGACCGGCGAGAGCAGAGGTAGTGCGGCAGGGCTTCGAGGGGTGGGAAGCTTTGGCTTTCCATCCGGTGGTGGAGGGCGGGCAGAGATGATTGGCCACGGCCTCCTCGAGGGGCGGCGTTCCCTCGTAGCCTCTTTCCTTCGCGCCGTCCACTGAGGAGAGCGAAGAAGAAAAAGAAGGCTTTAGGCGCGCAGAGTGGGGGGCTTTCCACGACTTGGTGAGTTCGTCGTGAACTTCCGGGAAGAAGGGAGAAGGCCTTTGCCGAGGGGCCTGCTGGCGCCCCTGCAGAAACCACTCATCCAGTCGGCTCCGGGTTGGTTCTTCGGGAGAAGACCAATCGAGCCCGAGGTCTTCCACGGCCTTAGAGAGGACACGGATAATCTCAGTATCCATAGTGGAGCCCCCGCTCGTGCTAGCTAGCGTCGACGGGGCGGGGTCGAGAGTGGAGCCCGGCCAGTCGTCCGATGCAGCGTCGATGGACAAGCTGTCGTCCATTCCCCCGTCGTCCTCGGACGCGCCGAAAGTCACAAGGCCCACCGCTCTGCTAGAGGGGTGTGGGTCCGGCTGGGTGAACTGAACCGGCGGTGGGGAAGGCATGAGCGGCGGTAAAGCACGCGGAGACTGGCTCGGCGTGACGTCACTGAGCTCAGGTTCAGGAAGCCTCTGTGAGCGGCGCTTTTTCTTAGTGCGCGGCTCAAACAGAGGGGTGGCGATGGGCTCGCTCACGGCGAAAGCGGCGAGGCGAGCCCGTAGTGCGGAGAGACCCAGGTCATCACATTCCGGGCATCCGCCCTTGGTCAATGCAGCTTCTGCGTGGTCCCGGCCAAGGCAGCGAGCGCAGATGATGTGACGATCCCCGTCCGGGAGAAGGTCTCTGCACGACGCGCAGGAAGGCATTTGAAACAACGCCTTATTGGAAAATTGCTCTTTCACAAATGTCGCGGGGCGGACAGATGTAAAATACTTGCGTATATGGCGCTCCGGATGGCTCAGTAGGAGGTGCTTGAAGGCGGCTGAAGGTGCCGACGTCCTCGTAGCAATCCCGCTGGTATGCTTTTCCACGGCGGCGAAGGCTTCCAATAATCCGGAGGATCCAGCGAAGAAGGTGTTCGCTGAAGGAGATTAAATCTAAAGAACTCTCATGACGGGGCGCCCAATATATAGCTCTCGGCCACGCCCATCTTGGCTGGCTCTGACGCGCGCGGGCGCGAAGCGCGCTCATTGGTCGCGCATTCAGAGTCGCCCCGTCATTGGTTCGAGCAAGTTGCCGCAGCACAGCCAATGACCGAGCTCCTTCGTTCATTGCTGTCAGCTGTGCAGCCGCAATGCGTTTTACATAAAGACTTCAATAT
Organism: Gila orcuttii; assembly: GCA_026230005.1. Lineage (NCBI taxonomy): Eukaryota > Metazoa > Chordata > Actinopteri > Cypriniformes > Leuciscidae > Gila > Gila orcuttii. Next base: position 42,251,739 of record JAPDVR010000009.1, on the reverse strand, counting down.
TCTCGAGAAAAGTAGTTTTCCCATAGCGTAAGCTACTTACGCAATAGGAGAGACCTCTCGAAAGGGAACGACAAATACACAAAAAATTACAAAAATTAAAATGAAAACTAAATTAAATAAATAAATAAAATTTAATTCAAAATATTTACAAAAACCATAATAGTACATGACTAGCTAGGTTTCCATCCAAAGTTGCGAATTTAACTCCAAAATGTAACTATCGTATAAATAATTTGCGAGTAAAGCAGCATTTCCGTCCCATGTCTTCAAGAGAACAATATCGTCACTTCCTGGGAAAGTGGCGCAAAATATCTGTAATAGAAATGGAAGTTGCTGCACTAGGGGAAGAAACTGTGGCTCTTTTTTCCTCCATCATAAATGACTTGTGTCTCAGAGCGAGAGCTTGTGTCTCATGTTATCTGGCACTCGGATGCTGGTGTTTGAGAACGAAATCATGAGAGACGCCTCAGGGAGGGAATTAAAACAACGTTTGAGATGCTGTGATGCAACTGGTCCGCTGGTTAGTCCCAGTTTTCTGATCACCTGATCTATTGCAAAGTCACATGACTTTTTGTTCTGTGCATTGAGGGATTTATTCGATAATTGTGCTTTCATCATAGTTTATGCACGTCTTCTGATCGGATAAAAACATTAACCGACTCAATTGAGCGCATGCGTTTTGTATTTTATGCACATTTTTTGAATTTATGCACATATTGGCATTTCCATCCTTTGTTTTTTGAGGGGATATCCCAAAATTCACATAAACCTAATGTTACTAAAATAACAGTGGTCTGTCTCACTCGTTCATTGGTCTCACAAACAGAACTCACGTGTGCAGTTGGGCCGCAGGTGTAGGACAGAGCTTCCGCTCACAGGCATCCCATCAGAGCTGGAGCACCAGCAAAAACCTGTCTGAGTGTGACACTGCACCTACAGGTCAAAGGTCACGAGAGGTCATGCAGGGGATGGAAACTGATTAAGGCAAAAATGCCAGCAAAATGAACAACAATGCCTCCAAGTGAACCAATGACTTACGTTTCTTTTGAGATTATGAATGCAGTTATGAATTTAGTTGTTGGACTTTAGCATCACAATACCTCTGCATAAGTTCCGTCGGCTTTGCATATTGGGATAAAGATGGCCAAGGAATCCGAACGAGCGCTGGCCCGCAGAGCTTGAGAACGAGCCAGCTGACATTTAGAGCTCAATACATCTGCTGACAAACACAAAACACTTCCAAGACATCGTCCCTTGAGAGCAGAAACTGAATCTGGTGCTTTACCTGTGCATGTTGACAGTGTGTCCATCCTCAGCTGGCTGTTAATGCACTGGGCACGTTGAAAAGAACACAGAGATTTATACATTCGTCCGTTGCTGCCACACACTGCTTGACGGCGCCCTCTAGCACAGTCCAGCACACACACTTGAGGCCACTGCTTGTCCAACACCAGCAACTATAATTAGAGAATGGGAGGTGGACAGGTTTTTTTTTGCATGTGGCTGAATGTGAAAGGCTAGTCTGTGTAAAAGCTCTCAAAAAGGGCAGAAAAAAGGGAAACATGGAGTCTGGCCGAGGAACAGACGTCTACTGTCGAGAAAAACGCTGAGGTCCCATGATGCGTGAGGTGATGCCAGACACTTTAGACAAACTAATGAAAGATTTATATTTTTGCACTCCCTCGAAGGACAGATTATCTTGTTTGAAGCAAGCAAAAATAGTGCATATTTATATTTTTAATAGCCCCGAAATAAAATATTAAAAAAATTACATTCTCCTGCATTTGGATTTGGTTTCTTCTGATGTACTTTAATTAGAGAAGGAAAATAAAAGTTTGGTTAAAAAAGCAATCTCAGTCTGAATTAGTTAATATTGGAAGAAGAAAATATATCAGAGCACGTTTTTTTTGTTTTTCAATTACAGCAGTAACAAGCTTTCTATGACAGATTAATTTTTTTTTGTACTGAACATACAGATGTAATGTGGGAAAAAGGCAAAACAGTTGCAAAACAATAGCAGAGATTCCATATACCCATGAATATCTTAAACATCTGTGGCAGTGTTTACTGAATACATGAATAAAATAGAGCAGTCTGACCATTAATGAAGCCCGAGGGAGAGAGAGAGAGCTTGCAAAATGACTTGCAAATGTTCGCAACACCAGACATTTGTGGTAACATCTCCAGCTCTGATGAACAGACATACTCTAGTATACAGTATGTAACACAAAATCATTACTGAGAAACCATGAAAACCTTCAGCAGTTTTTTTTTAAGAAAATATATTACACATAAAAATAATATTCATTAAATATCACTTGTTAAAAAAGTGGAATAATTTATGTATAAATGAGCAAGTCCATACATGACCCATCAGATTTATATTTTATATACATTGGTTAATTAAAATGTCTATTACCCCTAATTGTTGTTGTCTTGCACTGCATGATTATTAGTTATAGAGTTGTTGGAAGGACCACTTTTTAGGTCTCAACTGCAAAAATATTATAAATTCTAATATTTCAGTCAAGGTATTAAAGTAATACTTCATTTTTGGACTTTTATGAATTTCCTTAAGCAGTTACTGATCTTGATTTGCCAAAGTCATCAGGATGGAAGCTTTCCACACCTTCACAGTCCAGTTTCAAAACGCAACAGAAAATGAAACATTAAAAGTGACATGAACACAGTTGTGCTTAAACCGGCTCCTGCCAAGAGTGCAGTAACAAACAGCCGGAGCGAGTAAACTCAACCATGTCTCTGTTGGAGAACAAGGCAGCACTGTGGATAGGAGGCACGTCTAACAATTTTATAACTGTTAATGAAAATAAATATGAAGTCTTAGTGGCCTCAGGTGGTTGGTTTAGTAATGAATAAGAGATGTGGTGCCACTTTGCTGACAGGTGTGCATATTTTAAATGTAATGCCAATTTTTTGTCCTTCAATAACATGTGACTCTTTCGAGGATGGAGTTATTTTAAAGAGTAAATATTCTGTATTATTGTTTACCTTTCAGACAAAAACTCTTTCAGCCTGTTCAGATTTATGTGGCTTGTGCTCAGGCATATCACATTTCCAGGTGGCATTTTTGTAGGTCAACAGGTGTGTTTTGACATGGAAATTTATGACACAAAGCAGTACTATACATAGAAATCCATCAAACCCATTTTACTTCACTGGGGCATGTTAAATATTTAAACTTTGTGACTTTTTAAGAGTTGATATTTTAAATGAGTGTAACAAGTCCTCATTACATCACATAATTTAATTATTTTTCATTTTCTGCAACAATTACTAAATGTAAAAGCTTTTCTGTTAATCTTACTTTTTCAGCAGATTTCTCAAAAATCAGATTGCATCTGTAAACATGTATCACACAAGTAGCCTACACATGCAAGCTGAAATCAGGTATTATTTTCACCTCCTGTCGTGAGTTTACCTGATTTTCGTCCGTCATCTTTACCGAATTTGACAATAGAAAGATGAGAAGTACGCGGCAGGTGAACGTCAACGCCAGCATGATTCCCGCAACAACAGCCCAAGTTCTACGATCGGTCGCGTTCTTCCCGCCAGCGTGTGAATTTAAACACAAGGCGCGCGTCCTCGCCAGAGTAACGGCCAGGATAGAGGTTGAAGAAAGCAGTAAAATCCCGCGCTTACCCAGGTTGTCATAACAGCCTGACGGTTCGCTCTCAATCCCAAATTTTTTTCTACGCCGACAACCAACAGACAGACGATAAAAAAGAAAATAATATAAGCTTTAACACATCAAAACCGTTACATCTTTCACTCATGTTATTTGAAGAGCTGGACACATACTACTGTACTGTAGCCTACCGACTTTACATTTTCACACAGGAACTCCTCCTCAGGACGGCAAGGAGGATGGTAAGTTAGCTCTCTATTGGTTGTATTCTTTGACCTGTCTAAACTATTTAACAGAGCGGCTGTTTTTATTTTTATTTTATAAAAGTTTTATCATAGCACATTTAATAGTACACACAGTATTTGGCTATTTTGATCTTTCTTAAAATAATGTTTAACCTACAAATTAAGCTCCATCCACATTTGAGGCATAGCCCTAATGCAGATTAGAAAATTCCTGCTCTTTTATGAGGGAGAAACAGTTACGGTAATACACCAACCCTGTTTGTGACTGCAAGGATCAACTATAGTGTAAAAAAACTCATTGCTAATAAATATTATGTCACCAATGTTGTTGATAGCACTTGCAGTCTGTTGAAGCTACACGCTATAATTTATCAGTCAAGTCGAAAATGTAAGCTATAGTGGGAGGAAATATCAAGCAAGCAGGGACAGACAAATAATTCAAAGTGGTAATATTTTATAAGGAAACTTTATGTGTGCATGTGAAATTCACTTTTCATCTGAGACAGAAAGCAGTTTTTGCAAATTTCCAGTACAGCAGATAACGTTTGATATTAAAGAGTACAAAAGAAAAGAAAAAAATCAGAATTCCAAATGCTTTTATTCAACTTTGCAGATGTAAGAGCAGCCTTTTGGTCCAAGTCTGTTCAAATCTTCAAAAGCCCATCAACCCAACCCTATTCCCTCCCTCTACCCTTAATTTGTTCTCACTTGAATTCAACACTTTCGATTGCAAATCACCCCCGCCATTCCTTACAGAGAGCATGGTTGGTATTGGATTCATGATTGCATAGATTTGTTAAACAGTAATTTAATTTTAATTAAGACATAATGGAATGTTCATTAAGACTTAAGCTCTACCACTCCGTCCCCTCAACGTCCAGAGCTGTAAATTGGGTCCCTGCCCCTCCCTGTAGAAATTGAAAAACTAGTGTACAACAAAAGAAAAAATGAGTGGGAGAAAGAGCAACCTGCAACTACCAGGCACATTTGTACTTATTTCTGACTATATATATATAATTCTCCTTTCGACTGTTGATTCAGCAACTGTGTAGTCATAGGCTCTAGTAGAGGGGTCACTACAAGGCTATGCTGGTCACATCACCACTGAAGCTCTTACATGGACATTCAGTAATATTTGAAAAACAATTAGAGATGGATGCCAGATGGACATTAGTTACAGTTAATAAATCCTTAAGGAACATGTTGATTTGAGTCTGGGAGTCAATAAGAGAACGCTATATATTTCATTGGGGGAAGGGACTGGGTATTTTTTGTGGATTGATTCTTCAACCCCTCAAAAAAAACAGACCTATAGCTACTCAAACCTGCTTACAGTACTCCACAGGGGTGAAACTGCTCATTTTATAATCTTTGCTTATGACCTGAAGTGCTGTGTGACTGCCCCATGGTATTCCGGCAATTCTGTGTACTGGAAAATAAGTATGTACAGCGTAGAATCCCACCAACTCAAAATTGCTGGAGAGGAGAGAAATAAAATGGGAGGAATAAGCTGAGGTTAGATTTTTAAAGAGTTCCATCGATCCAGCAAAATGGGTTAAGAGGGCATGTCACAAATTCCCTAACAATACACTTGAGTCATTCTGTCCATTTTCCTACGATATACAGCCTCACTATATGCCAAAAAACATATTCCAACCCCAAACCAAACCTCCCACCCCACCAACTCTAGCAAGAAAACAACCAAATTAAAATAACGAAAAATAGCATGTTAACTGAAAAGGCTTGTGCCCTCCCCACCGGGGTAGAGGGTGCAGGTTAAGTGACTAGGAATAGACTGAAGCCAAAGCGGATTCTTTAAGCTCTTTTTAGTTCCATTCCAGAACAAACTAATAGTTTTAATTAATATTTTTCTCATTTAATTAACCCAAAGGCTTAACATTAACTGTCTTTACAGGTTACTGCTGGTGAGAAATCACTTGAAAGCTGGAAAAACATTCAGTCCTTTCATTGTATACATGTGATTTCAAGGGGAAACGGAAGAAGATTAAAGAACCTGAGCTGTAGCTACAGTCCAAAGCCACACAACCTCTCTTCCCTCGACACTGAACCTGCATCTTAAACTTCTTTCCTTCTATCCTACAACTTCCCTTAAGCTCTCCAAGACTGACATGTTTTACACAGAATCAAAAGGTCATCCCTCAATGCGTGGCAAGCTTCATCAACAGTTATTTGCTCTTCCCACAATGCCATGGTAACCCCCAAACATCTATCCCCCCCCCCTCCCCATCAGATGTGCTATGAAGTCCCGTTTCCAACACTCTTAAATATCTTCCTCATGAGCACTGATCTCTTTAAGGACTGGATGGTTGAGAGAAAGGCAGATGCAGCTCCATCCAGCGCTCTCATCTATCTAGTCTGTGGGAAGATCAGCACTAATGCAGGAGGAGAGAGCCGCTCTGGAGTTCTGGGGTTGGTGCTTAGAGGTCGCTCTCCCCGTACAGGGCGGTGGAGAAGGACATGTAGTCAAGAGCACCCTTCACTGCGTCAGGGCCGGCGTACGGTGCCATTCGGGCAATGCAATACTCCGCCTGGTCAGGAGGAAGCTCACGCCTCAACTCCTCAGCTGTGATGAAGTTCTGAAAAGAAGAGGAGACGGGGTTAGATAGGTTGAAGTCGCATACAACGAAAACTTTGGACACCCTGACATTCTTACCTTGTCTCCGGCTAGGATCTTAAATGAGGCGATGACCTGGTCTGCAGTGTCTGTGTCGGTTGTTTCCCTTGACATGAAGTCGATGAAGGCCTGGAAGGTCACTGCTCCACTGTTGTTGGGGTCAACAATGCCCATAATACGAGCAAATTCAGCTTCACCCTGAGAAACAGAGGCTAGAGATTAACCCAGATACACCAGGAGGAGTCCTGACCGTAAGTCAAATTTTTAGACAGTATTTATTTGAAGCAAATGAAAATGCAGCTGTGAGACATAGAAGTACAGTCGGATCAATGCGTTGATTTAAGACTTCTTTTAGTGTTGTCACCTGAATTTTTAACACCAAAGCATATAGCAGTACAACCCACTGAACACTGACTTTACTTTGTCCCCATTTTCATTTGTGTCAAGCTAAATATTACATCAGCCTTGGTCTATTAGAATCTATTCAATAATCACTTTTTCTTTTACAGATCTTAACTTAAAATATAGGTAAAACATAAAAAGTAACCAATGATACCAGACAAAACAGATACATTTTTAACAGCAAGCAAAAGCAGGACTTCAGGAGAAACTGAGATTGAGAAAGGAGATAGCAGTACCAGGCTGTTCCCAGTGGAAATGAGCAGTGCGCGGAAATCATCGCTGTCCATTATCCCCGTGCGCTTCTACAGTTCGCAAAGGGAAGGATGAGAAAAGAAACAGAAAGGAAGCATGTGGAAAGCAGAGAATTTGGGGAGATGAAGAGGTTGTACACAAACAAACGCGAAGGTAACAGAGGGTTTGATAGAGGAATCAGAGTGAGTTTGTAGAGAAGACGGGTAAAAGATGGAGGGGAAGTATGGCAAGGACAAGTAAAAAAAGAAAACAGAAGAAAACAGAGGAAGCAGTGAGAAACATTAAAAATAAAATAAAAGCAAAGACCTTAGCTGACCTGCAGAGGGCATCTTTTCAAGCAGCAGCACAACAGGTAAGTGAGGGAGTTAGTGAGTGATGGAATAAATGAGTGGCGCAGCGCAAATACACACACAGATGGCAGCAATCAGAACTCTTTCTTCTCTTGCTGTGCTCATACCTGTTTGTCGGTTTCTACGTCGTAACCCAGACTGATCAAACAAGCCTTGAACTCCTCAGCCTGTAAGACACCACTGTGGTCCTGTGGTAGCCAATCACGCAAGGGGCCACAGTGGATGGACCAATCAGAACATGCAGATGAGGATTGATGATACCGATTCACAATGACATAGCATGTGTGGGATGAAGGCAGTGTCATGACAAAAAAAGATGGAGACAAAACATTGTGTATGTCAGACACATGGGCTAATGGTAAACAAATCTCATGACTAATGAAAACATACTTGTGACAGTGACATTTTTTTCAGCTTGTGATATTAGAGAGCCATTATGAAAGCACTATATCAGTTCTCTCCTTTACCTTGGCTAAATGTCTCCACTCTAGCATAACAACCCCTCATTACTTCAAATCCACTAGACTATATTTATATATTGGCTACAGGTGGCACACTTCAGGTCAGAGGTGTTTGACACACAGTATATTTCAGATGTTTTCCCTCCCATTAGTGCCAGAATGAGTGGAGAAAATGGAGCATATATTAAAACAAGTCCAACCAAAACTTTAAACTGAGGTCTATTTTTATCATGCATCAATCACCCTGAAATTAAACAGCCTTGACATAAGCAGCATATAATAAATCTTCCATATTCTTCTTAATATGTACACTAACCCTCTGCTATGTCATGTGCATTTTCAATGGCCTAGTGCTAAGACCTTTTTGCTAACACGGTTGCATAAACACAAGCCCTATGCATATTAAAACGCAAGCCCTATGCATATTAAAGGAATATTTCACTCAAAAATTATCACCATCTTGTCATTTCAAAACATATGAAGTTCTTTGTTCTGTAGAAAACAAAATGTTAGCCTCTCAATTCTCATTTACAATCTTGGAGAATAAAGACGCATCTTGTCAGGTTTGACATCAGCGATGCACAAACGTGATTGGTTTTAATGTCTTATAACCAGTCCTGACATGGCAAGTTGCTTTCCACAGTACAATGCTTTCGTTGAAAACTTAATTTCTTGTTGTTGTTTTGGAGTGAGCTATGCCTTTAATACACTGACCTTGATTAACATTCACTGTCTAATAAATACTTATTCTTTAACCTTAATTTAGTAATTAAGTCCATCTCATACACTGACAAACATGCAAAGGAGTTCCTGACCTTGTCGAAGTGATTGAAAGACGTGCGGTACTCGTGCAGCTGCTCCTGGCTAATGCCTTTAGCATCACGAGTCAGAATCTGGTTCTCGATCTCATTAATGGTGCGGGCAATTGTAGTAAGGAGTTGCTCCCAACCAACACGAAGGTGCTTTAGAGAAGGAAAAGGCAATGGTTAAATGATCAAGAAATTAGACTGGTGTGAATGGCCAAACAAGCCTAACACCAACAGAGAAACACAGCATATATGATTAATTTAAATATTTGCACATGCATACCTCCATTGTGTAAGAAGTGTATTTGTTGTCAAATATAAGTGCTTCCTGAATGAGCTGATGGTCTCCCTCCAGTTTGTCAATGTTGGGTTTGTATTCGATGATGCTCTGCTCATACTGACGAAGGTGGGTCAGCTGATCTTCCAGCGTTCCATTCATCTCAATTGATATCCGCCCAATCTCCTACAAACATCATTCCATGGAGACACAGGTGAATCAATCAGTATTTTTCTTCTTCAACAAGAGAGAAGACCAAAGAAATAATACAGAAAAATACATAAATGGAGATGACTATACCTCCATCTTATTTTGGATCCATGGTCCAATCATGTTGGCCTGGTTGGCAAACTGGCGTCTGAGATGGTCATTAGACTGCTGACGTGCGAGTTCTTCCTGAAGAGCCTGATCACGCTGTGGAACCAGTTGCTGCACCTGCACATGGATGGGATATAACGTCAATCCTTGCAATCTCCACTGATACTAAAACTACACCCATAGTTCTTGAAGCAACAAATTTCTTATTCACCAATATAAACATATCTAACCTTCTCCCACTTCTTATCAATGCTCTGAGGGGTGATCGAGGTGTAAGGATTGTTTCCAGCCAGTTTGATGCCATTGTACTGTGCAATTTTCTGAACTTCAGCCTGGATGGCCTGGATAGATTCCCGCTCTTTATTTGCCTCTGGAAGAGTTGATTTGAACTGCTCATGAGCAGTTATCAGTCCCTACATAAAGATAAAGGGTGAAAAAGTAGTTAAGGAAAGGACTCTCACATTTAGCATTGTATTATTCCCTTTAGGTTGATCTGAAATGGACTATTCAAAGATTCCAGCAATGAAACAAAAAGGAAAAACATTTTAGAGGTGGAGCAAGTCATTTCATTCTGACAAAATATTACGAATACAAAACATTTTACAGTACCTGGATCTCCTCTATGTTGTGTACAATAAACATGTCCTGAAGGTCCTCCATGGCTCCCTCCATCCAGTTGTTGAATGGTGCTGCTCTCTTGGCGTACTCCAGGTAGAGTTCATCAATAGACTCCAGCTGTTTCTCTGTTCTCTGCAGACCAGATACACACAGTCAGCATGATAAAATGTATAAATATGCCAGAAAGTGTCTCCCAAGAAAGCATGTGTACCTCGAGAGACTCTCTGCGGTTCTGTGTGAGGGTTCCCAGAGCATCCCATTGCTCACAGATCTTCTGACAGCGTGCATTAACACTTGGGGAGTCGTAGTAGTCCAGCTCACTATAACACAGAAACAGTTTAAACACTAACACTCCATTAAACTTTCCCAAATTTCATCCCCTACTATTTTTGTTGTTTTCTCACTTGAGTTCTTGTGCAATGGCAGCAATCTGCTCCACTCTGTCCTGGTGGGCAGCAAGGTCACTTTCGAATGCCTCATGCTTCTTCAGGAGAGCTTTGATCTCAGACAGCGTTGCGGTCTCATAATCCTTCTGTGTTAGCATGGCCTCCTTACCTACACACAAACAAACAGATCTATTTAGATCAATCAAGCCTGATGTTTAAGACTTCTGCTTAGCTGACAAGGCTCTGCATTCATCAAAACACTTCCAGAAATAAATGGAAAGAGTTACGGAGGAGGAGCCTCTCACTGTCTATTGAGAGCAATTGGTGTGAAAAATTGCCAAAAGCATCAGTAAGTTCAAGTGTAGTTTCTGTATCCATACCATCTGTCCAGCTCTCATGGATGGCTGCTTTCTGACGGAACTTTTCTGCAAGATGGTCAAGTCTTTCCAAACGACGGATCTCATTCAGTAGCCACTCCTCATAGCCTTTCTCTGCCCCTTCCAGTTTATGCCATGCACCATTAATATCCTAAAGAGAAAGAATACTTATCAGCCAATTGCCTTTCAGGCTTGAGCCAATGGTTTCAATTTGAAACCCAACAACAATTAATATTACAGTGTTTGATTAGACGAGTTTGTGTCATAAGTTTTAATCTTAGTGACACAGCAAAAGGTATTTTTTGTACTTATTATTATAAACTGAATTGTGCATGTATTATACATATTTCTTACCGACACCATGCGTCCCTCAGATGGCATAAAGGCTGGTCGGTTGCTCAGACGGAGTTTGGTCTGCAACGTGTTGAAGTTGATCTCTAGCTGACACTTCTCCTGAACTTTGGGTGGTTTGTGAACCCGACGGTAATCGCGGAAATCTTCCAATTTCTGCTGCATTTCTGCCATGGTTTTCTCTGGAGCACGATTTTCCAACCATGGGATTGTCCTACGAATCCACTCCAACAGCTATAGGGATAAAAAGCATGCAGTAAGAAAGTAAGAGTAAATGAATAGAGGTTCAATAGGAAACATTGTCCCCTTTTTTAACATTGTAAAACACTCTTAAGTTAGTTTGTGTAGAAATAGGTTTATAGATGCTCAATTAGCCATATTCATGCTTCAGGTTCCACTGCACATTTACATCTACTTAAATAACACAAACAGCAAACTTAAATTCATTTAGACTCACATCGCTGGCCAGTTTTTCATAGTCCTCCATCAGGTGCTCATTCTCCTGATTGACCGCCAATACCTTACAGATACGATTGGCTGCTGTCTCAGCCTATCACAGAACAGGACAGTTAAAACAATATTACATCAGACATCTTTCTATAGAATTGCACAATTTTCCAAATATTCAAAAAAAGAAAAAACAGCATACTGTTTACTACACAAATACATACAGTAGTGTATACCATATGTTTAAAGTAGTATGATACAGTATACACAGTACACTTCAGTTAAGAAGTATGAAAAATCTGTTTTTAGAACTGTAAATGTCAAGATGCTGCTTTAGTTTACACGGGGAAAACAAACAATCAAATATTTAATGGTTTTTGGTTTGGTGGGTTTGGCAAAAGGTGGCTTAAAATTACATTCAAACACACGCAAATTATGTTTTTGAGCACACAATGACACAAAACTCCAAGTGTTGTAAGTTAATAATGTGCTATACATACAGTACCATGCGTAAAAACTAGCCAAATTAAATAAATATGAAGTTAAACATCAACATTACACACTTCACTTGGAAGCTAACTACATATTATACTAATTCCATGCAAACACCAAAATTGGTTAGTTTCGAAAACGTGTAGTCCAGCTGCAAAATTTACATGCTATTTGGAAAATCAAATTTGCATTCTCAATTTTTATACCACCGCTGGAGGATCTCTTCATGGTTCTCTACAGCATTAACTAACGCTGAAACACAGAAAGTGTTCAAAACGCTTGTGTAAAAGGCTAAAGCACATTTAAACAATTATGATGAGAAGTTTCTGGCTTCACTTAACATGGAAAAATAAATGAGTAGATTCACAGGTCTACTGTAGCATATGCAGCACCAAAACATTACAGAAAAGCGCTGTCTAATGTAAATGTGGGCTTAACGTTACAAACAACCTTAATATATCTAAAATTAAAGCAGTAACCTCAGTGTTTTAAATGTAAGCTTAATGAAATTCACTATAGTCAATTGTATTGTAGTTATTTTCATATCATACACTCAGCATTGTCCTCAACTGTATCACAATCGTTATCACCGAGTAAAAATTGAAACATCAAACAATGAAATTCACCAAGAAGGTTGTAAAAGACCAGTTAACCCATTGAGAGAATTAATGATAGCAGAAGAACCATTAGAAATAAATGCATATATAGAAAGGGGTGATGGCAATGGTTTGGGTATAGTGAAGACCAAAGCTGTGATGAATAAAAACTGGCAAGTGGCCTCAACTCAAGTCTCTTTCACACCTGGTTTAATTGGATTGGTTTTTGGCGCAGGTTTCAATTCAAAGGATTTCAGAGGATCAATTGGCTATAAATCTGACATTTCTGTAAGTGCCGACTGGATTTATTCTTCATTTAAGACTCAATTTTAGACTCAAAGTATGCATGCACTGGCATAAAATGGATCATTGAAACATGGCGTCCATCTGCCGTTTGTTTGAAGTATCTAATCCAGAATAATTCAATGCCAAATGCCAAGCCAATGAATTGGGAAAAACAGAAAGAATAAAAAATGGTCTTCATCCAACTTGGTTATGTTTGTGTACATTCTTGTGAAGAGAGCAACTACAAAAATTTTAAAGTAGCTATTTTAATATGACACTACCAACCAATGATGCTAGAACAGTTGGCTAATATTGGGGAACATTTGCTGTTCACATTAGTTTTTGAGCAAGATACCACGAACCAAAACGAGAAAACCCTCTCAAACAAACCAGGCATGAATGCACCTTAAGAGTTTCAGGGCCAGTAGTCAGGGGTCAAAGGTTTCTCACCTTCTGAGCACCTGAGAAGGCGTGATAGAAACAGGAGACGTAGGTCATAATAGCCTTCTCATCCGGCCGCAGAGTGCCCACGATATCTATAGCAATGCCAGCAAAAAAAGAGAGAGAGAGAGACAGCGGTGAAGCAAAGCAACCCAAAGCCTGTGTGTCCCTACTGGGAGAGGAGGGGATGGTTATGCATTTCATGGGCTCCCCTATTGAAAGGGAAATGGGGGTTGAAATCCTGCGATATAACCGGGGCAACCCGCAAAGTGAGAGGAGAAAGCCAATCCGCTGTTGAGAAAGGAGTTGTAGGCCAGAGGAAGAAGGGTTAAGACACACACACGCGTGCCTTCACCAGGTTATTCTAGTACTGGTGGAAAAAGCCATGCTAAAGAGGAGCTGGCGAAGGGTTCGGGCTCGTGGTGTACCTTCTGGGCTCCAGAAAAGGCATGGTAGAAACTGGACACATAGGTCATTATAGCTTTCTCATCTGGACGTGCTGTGTTCACAATGTCTGAAGGGAAACAAAGAGTTATACACATGCACAAACAAGGATGCAGACGGGACTCAAACGCACACACTCGTAACAGGCATGAGCAGACAACAGCGGTTACACACTCATTCACACACATGGAAAAAACTATGGCAGAATCTCAGTTCACTGGTGAGGTGCAAGAACATACTTTGAGAAGGGCTGACAATATTGATCTTAGAGAAGGGCGATATATCAACCACCATATCGCTATCGGCAACTATATGTTAATGTTTAGTGTTATCTTTATTGGGCCTGATAGGAAGATTTGGTCGATAAATAATGGATTATTTCCTTCAGCTGAGACACTTCAGATGTGCACTGTTCGCCATGATGGTTTTGAATTGCTTGAAATATGATGGGAATCACATGTGCAGCGCAAGTCTGTCATATAGGCTACATAAACTTATGATGAGAACATTATAATTGTGTGTTTGGGACATGGCTTTTAATGGTGAGACTTTTGTTTGTGTAATCAGGCTCTCAAAAATTATATAGAAATTTGGATTTAGATTTTTCGGCCAATATATCGGTTTTCAGATATAAAGTACTATCGGTTATCAATATCGGCCAAAATTTTCATATCAGTGCATCCCTAAATGATTTCTCATTTTTAATCAATGCCAATAACAATTATATCTGTGCCCTCTGCAGGCATCTGTTATACTTATAATATAATGAACATAAGTTGATTATGTTTATATAATATACATTTCATTATGTATTTTAACAGTGTCGATCAATAAAACCAACTGATTACTTACTTTTGATACTTTATCTGAACAAATTATTATTGCCTCATTGTTTATATATATATATATATATATATATATATATATATATATATATATATATATATATATATATATATATATATATATATATACACACACACACTTTAAGTAATTTTAAAGGCTATTGTTCACTTGGGTCACGTTACAATTAATCGTCAAAACAATCGACTGAATATTCGATTACCAATATAATCGTTAGTGACAGTCCTAGAACATTTCAAAATGCACCGGCTTTGTTTTGCATTTTGTGACTTTCAGCTGAATAAAATACTATTTTTCCAGTCATATATTTCATAATTGAAGATTTCTTTAAAGTAGTGTTAAAATATCACCTTGTCTTCTTGCGAACTGAATATCATGCATCGTCTCGTGAGCTAAGTGTATCGTCACACCCCTAATAAAACACAATTTCCCAACAACAAAACTGTGGCCAGTGAACTACTAGCTACAGAGGTGGCTGAGCAAAAAAAGTTAATTTCAAGCCCTGTTTGTAGGTAATATTAGCTAGAAAAGCAAGTACAGACACATATTTCAAATAACTTCAGAAAGAGTATATCATCCATCTAAATCTATTTAGAAGGGATAGTGTGCAGATTGGGATTCAGCCATATACTCAGGGTTACAGAACAACACAGACACACACAAATAACAATTAAACACGCTCCAGTGCAGCAGGCTGATCAGAGATCCTGGAGAGATCATGCTTGAGGGAGAAGCAACATAATGCTCAGGGATCTTAACCATGGTTACACTGTTTGCAGAAGACATTAAGTCTGGGTGTTTGACCTGTCTGTCAGAGACTCCTGGAAATGCAAGGCATGTGCTGACATGCTCAAAACACACATACTTTAATAGAGCAACTCATTCACTCTCTCACACACACATCACGCATCCAAAAGCATGCACACCTGACTTCATATACACAGGCTCAGACAGCCACACGAATAACAATATGTAATGCGCACTACAAAAACATGCTCACACAGACAGCAGCGCCCACACACACACACACACACAGGGAAGGACAGAAGAGTTTATACCCTCTGCATCCAACATCTTGGGGATGTCGAGGTATCGCTCTGCCACTTCGAAGGCATTGTTCAGATTGGTCACTGGGTCGTCCTGTTAACACACAATAAAACATTAGCGCCAAATATTTTCCACAGGATCAAAACGTCCATCATTCAAGTTCTACACATACATTATTCCTATTACATAGTTTAACGAATTCGACTTTTGTGGTTGCTGAATAAATGCACTTACACCAGTGTTATTCTAGTTTTTATTTGTATTTTTTTTTATTTTGATATTTTAGAATTTTCATGTTTCAGTTAAATTTTTTGTAATTTCGTTATGAGCTTTTGTCATTTTTATTTTTTAAATATGGCTATTTTAGGTTTAATTTATTTTATTCTTATTTATAGTTTTTATTTATTTCTAGTTAATTTGGTGCATCAACTTAAACATATTTCACTTTATTGCCAAGGCAAGATTTCGAATTTTCATTTAGTGTACGTTTGTCAACTAGTATTTACATTTTATTTCAGCTTGATTTCAATTAACAGAAATGTTTAAAATAATTTTAGTTTTAGCTAACAATAAAAAGCCAGACTTACAAAACCTCTGTCTCACAATGCAAAGCCTTTGTTTGTTGTTTTAATAGAAAAACATTAACATAATTTCGAATTACTTGAATTAATATAAAGGCTGTTTTCATTTTTGAAAGAAGCTTCTTAAAGTTTTACAAGTTTTCATAGTGTAGACAGTGTATTAATGTATATGATAAATAATTAAATCACGAAATTAGATGAGGCAAAAAAAAAAACGTTTATCTGCATATAACTTGATTGTGCTTGATGTGAAAATTCAATAATTCTGTTTTAAATGTAAAAAGAAATCTAAAAAAATAACAATGAACATTAAGAATCGCCATTATAGTGTTTGAGCAAAATAATCATGTTTATCAGTTAAACTATGAACCCACTTCTGACCAAACAAAAGGAGTACATTACTCTCAGCTCCACGTTTAAACATTTTAATCTACTGAATTGCACAAAATATCCCCCAAATTCAGTGCAGAAAATTCATAAACCTCCTAATGTACTTCGGTTTTCAAGAGACGCACCTTTCTCAGCTTGTCATAATCAATGAGCTCTGGCCTGTGTCTATGGATCAGAGCATTGAAGGCAAGACCATCTTTCCAGCTGTGGGAAAAGAGAAAACGTGTGTCAAAGGGAACAAAAACTTATTTCACATTTTCTTTGACCAGAAGAGGGCAGCACTCAAATCACAGCTCACAAACTCTGCATTCACGTCAGTGTTGGACTCTAATCTACGCTGAAGGAACTTTGTTTGCAAAGCAAGTGTGAAATCGAGACACTATAGATTCAAGTGTGATCTTTTATCGCTCATCTTCAGCTATTTGTTTATTCAAATACATCCATAACACTGCTTTATGCAAAACCCACTTTTGAATGAATCAACCAATCAAAACCACAAAAAAAAAATCTTTGGATCGACCAAATAAAAGGATCTAGATCAACACTAATAGATGTTTCGAACCTGATATGGAAGTTCTGAACGTTGACGTTCTTGTAAGGAGCCGTCTTCCTCTGACACCAGAGCAGAAGTCCTTCTTTAGCAGAGGTTTCTGAAGAGAGAGACACAAGCCATTACTGAACATTCAGCACGTCTGTTTGATAATGTTGTGCGAGCTTTTCTAAAGCAAGCTGAAGGTTAAATTATACCCTCCACTGAGATGTCCTGGATGGCGAAGCGGAGGATGATGGTCCAGATCATTCCCAGAGTCATCTTGGCATTTCCATCCACAATTTCTACAGATACAGACATGCATAAATGTCAGATGTTGAGAGCGAAAAGCATGCATTTTTATTTGAGCACAAGTAACGAAATGACTTTTTAAAGAAATTAACACTTTTATTCAGAAAGGATGCATTAAGTTGATCAAAAGTGACTTCAAAATAAATCCAAGTATTTTAAACGTTATAATTATTTATTTGGTGTGTTGTCAAATGTTTTTTGAGCATCAAATCAGCATATTATACTGATTTCTGAAGGATCATGTGACACTGAAGACTGGAGTAATGATGCTGAAAATTCAGCTTAGATCACAGGAATAAATTACATTTTACAATATATTAACATAGAAAACAGCTATTTTAAATTATAATAATATTTCACAGATTTTAATGAATTTTGATCAAATAAATGCAGCTTGGTGAGCAGACGAGATCATTACAGACCACAAACCTTTCAATACATGCATTGCAAACGCTCTAATAACTCAAACAGTGTTTAGAAACAGAATTAGGGTGTCTTCACACTTGTAGTTTGGCTAATTTGACTAAACTGGGAAGGGTCACAGCAAATGCATATTGTTGTCCTATTGTTAGTTTAATTTCTTCTATTGCTCTCCTCATTTGTAAGTCGCTTTGGAAAAAAGCCCTGATGCACACCAAACAAGTAAATTTGGTCCGTGTTGTGTTCATATTTCATTCGAACCGCACTAGAGTTGGTTTGAAAGCGGACCGAGACGCTGAAAAGATGCTTTCAAACCAACTCTAATGTGGTTCGAATGAAATATGAACGCAACACGGACCAAATTTACTTGTTTGGTGTGCATCAGGGTTCACACTTATTCAAATGAATCGCACCAGGGTTCGATTTAATCCAACCAAACGTGCCGAGTGTGAACACACACCTCTCTGAGAGAGACGGAGGAGAATCGGAAAGGTCAGAATTTCCTGAACACACACGCACACAAACATGCACTTCTGTGGGATTTTCACTTGGCAGGCGCTTCTTCAAAGCAAATACATAGTCTGATACACAGAGAAGTGTTTGTACCTTCTGCACCGATGGACACCAGTTTGACTCCTTTGCTGGCGATGAAGTCCAGCGCTTTGTTGACATTGTTGATCTTGTGCACTCTCATCTTTCCTCTTTCAGGTTTAGGTAATCTCTCCCCTGCACAAACACACAGCAGAGGAGTTCTCACACTCTTTCCATCGCATCAGCATAAACACACACACTCCTCAGCTAAACATTAGCTCAACATCTCTGGAAAGTTGCAAATGAGACTTAATGAACTACTGACCGGCCAAAACTCACAAGACAAAAGCAAACGATTAAAGCCCACTGACCTGAGATGACCTCTAGGAGCAGCATTAGTTTGAGTCCATCTCTGAAATCCTCCTCGATGTTTTCGATCTGAGTTCCCGACTTTCGCAGGTGAGAGTTGCACCAGGCCGTGAAGGTCTAGAACAAACAGGAAATGATGTCAGGAAAAAAAAAAAGTGGAAGCAAGGTCACACGGCCCGGGAAACAGGAAACGCTGCATGCAGGAACGCTCAAGATGTTTGCTCAGGAAACCAGTTTGAAAATCAACATTTGAGGCGTTTCTTGCTGAAAGACCACCGTTCATATGAAAACTCGGAAATATCGCATACTTTGCAGACAAAAGGTGACATTTGTTGAAGTGAGCACATGATATTATACCAAAATGAAATGATAAAAAAAAATAAAAAAAATTTGCACCTCTAAATCAGTGGTATAGTCGACTAAAACTTAAAAATATATATTTTCCATTAATAGCAATAAAAAGCTGAAATAAAGCATGAAAGTATGAAATAAAATTTTAATATTAGACAAAGAAAACATGAAAATTAAATAAAATTACTAAAAGTAAAAATAAATCAACACTAAACAGAAATATCTAAAAACTATTTTTTAACAAAAAAACTAAAATTTAAAAATACCATTAACCGAAATGAAACAACTTTAAATTTAAGTACTAAAACTACCAAAACTGATATAAAAATTTATTAAAACCAAATAGAAATATAAAAAAACTAATAAAAATGACAAAAGTAAAAAAGAAAAAAATGTATGAAATAAAATATAAATATTAAATACAAATTTTTAAAAAATACATTAAAAGTAAATGAAAATGAGAAATGAAAAATGCTGCCTTGGAAACTAACTGGATTTAAAAAAAAAAAATTACTAAAACAAAATAAAAATTAATTAAAACTAAATAGAAATATATTTTAAAAAAGCAAAAACTAATAAAATTACAAAAAATACCAAATAAAATTACTAATAACTAAATAAAACAGGTTTAAATCGAAGTACCAAAATCACTAAAACTGATATAAAAATTAATTAAAACCAAATAGAAATATTAAAAAAACTACGAAAAATGACAAAAAAGCAAATAACAAAAAGACTTATACGTACACTAAAATTAAAACAAAAAAAAGCTTATTCAAAATATGAATAAAAATTCTAATAGTATATAATAAAAATGCATTTTTAAAACTCTGTATTAAAAATATATGCATATAAAAAAGAAATTCACAAGACTCACTAACTGACTAGTCGATTACCAGTTTGATCCACAGCACCTCAACATGAGCCAGCAAGTGCAGACACAGACAGGCATCAGATCTCACTGGGAAAGGGCTTTCGAGGCCCGCGACACAAAGACTCCATTGAGTTTAGTGGATAATGAGGCCCTTCACCACCCCCTACCCTCGTACGACTGGCACCTACCAGGGACAGGCCCGCCACAAAAACAATTCAGCCTTCACACACACACACACACACACACACACAAACACAAGCCAGTCAGGACCTGAGCCTGGACGGACACATCCACACTGTCAACAAATGCCATTTGATGAGGCCTGAAATACCTCTGCTCAAACAGGGGTCTCTGTGTGTGTGTGTGTGTGTGTGTGAGAGAGAGAGAGAGAGAAGCCCAGTGGAACGCCTATGATTAGTTGGGTGTGGATGACATCATTGCATCTAAGTCACAAGAATTACAGAGGAAGACCCGCTCTGCCACACATGCATGCGTTTATGTGCCACTTTAGGTCATAATAAAGTACACTATGTTGATGTAAATACTTCATGGCCAGTGTATATCAGTCATTTCAACTGTAGTGACTAGTGATTGAGCAATATGGATTATTTTATGGCTGATGCCGATATATTGAGAGCATGGATGGTCGTTTTATCACACTATTTAATTTAAAGAGAGCAAATAACACATGCATGACAATCGCTGCAATACAAATGTATATTTATTTTTTTAGCAATCTTCTAATTCTGTGTGCACTCATTAGAATCACATGTTCTCAAATAAAGATTGGGGAGTGCTAATTTGACATACAATATTCTACACTATAAATATGACATTGCCAGCTGGATATATGCATTTTTATGCAGGCTACAAACATCTCGGGTATGTTTGGCGCTTCCGACAGTTACAGACCAAACAGAAAAACGTATCAGCTGATACCGGTATCAGATTCAACCGATATGTGAAGTATATCGGTCGACCGCTAGTAATGTGATTTGTACTGAAACCAGGAATGGCCTTGAGGAGTTGAGAGATAAACTCTCTCGATTGCAATGAACTGCCACTCCCTGTGCAAAAATGCATGCAAGACAGAACCACATCCTTCCCCCGGCCTACTCACACACACACACACACGAGTGTATGGAGAGTGACTGACAGGTGAGGGTGTGGTGTCACTCAGGAACAAACTCAATACACACGGTTTCACGATCACCTGATCCACATAACTCTTCTTACTCGCTCTCTAGACCTGATTTAAACAGCTTGCCTATGGATTTGTATCATTAATATGCTTTCTATTAACACCACATTCATATCACTTTGAAGAAGCAGAAAAACTACATATTCTGGAGGAGATGTGGATGTTCGTTGCTCAGGAAAAACATTCTAACATTCTAAAAGTATCACATTGTTAGTGTAACAAGTATCACATTGTTAGTGTGACAAGTATCACATTGTTAGTGTGTTTTTGGGTGGTTTCAGGTACAGGGTTTTAACAGATAAACAGCGTAAAAACAAGTTAAAAATAAATAAGATTAAACGAGTAAATAGTTGATAAAATAAATTAAATATATACAATTAAAAAAAATAATAAATATTAAGCAACAGCTTAAAATAATATATTTTTTAAAATAGATCAAATAAATTATTTAAAATGCATAAAATAAATTAAATAAGTGTAAAAAAAAGTAAACTAATAAATAAAAATGTATTAAAAAATAAATAAAAATATTACATCAAGTGGACGACGCTAAACAGTTGTAAACAGGTCCCGCGTCACAATGCCATTTTGTGGACGATGATATTACCATATGATATTATCACTGTATTACAGTATCATCACTGTGTTTGTCTGAGACTCTTCTGCGGTTAAGGATTAAAGGATTATTCATAAAATGGGTCGATATACAGGTAATTAATACTTTCTCTGCACAGCAAATGTCACGTCTGTAATGCTCGAGTTGCTCAATCTCAAACACTCACACCAGAGTATGAGCACATATCCGAGAGGAAACTTCTGCACCAATATTTGAAACTGTAATAACCGGTTTCCTCATTCTCTGCGAGCTCTAATGTGTTTCCGTCTGTGAGATCAACATCAGCATCTTTCTCCCACTCAACTGCAGGACGACCGGGATATAAAGCACGAGACAACGAGATATAGAGAACTGAACCAAAGTTTAGAACAAGCTCCGTCTACACCAGTGCACCAAAGTCTGTAACATTTGGTTTTCAGTGTTTCACCTGTAAAACAAGCACATCTAGTAGGAGGAGCTCTGGAAAAATGCATTCTCAGTATCTGAAATCAAGTGTATGATCACTGTGAGCTTCAGCGTGAATGACTGAACAAAACAGAGATGATATTAATCCAAGATGGCATCAAGACGGCTTAAAATGAGACAATACAAGCTAAATCAACTTTTTAAAAAAAATCTATATTTAAGCTTAATCATTAATAAACAAATTGTGGATAAATGAGGGAATTTAGAGTGTAATTTCTAGACCTTGTTTATTATTATTATTATTATAATGAATAAAGGGTTATTATTGTCAAAAAAACATTTGCTAATTTAAATAAAATAAATATAACTGAAATAAAATGTACATAACTTATTTTATTTCAGCCGGTTACAAAGGAAAGATTTATATTTTTTCTTTAGTTCAAGTTAATAAAAAATACTAAAAGAACCAATTAAACAAATAAAAAAATATCATATAGACATTTAAAAAAATTAATTAAATAAAAATGAAATATACAACACAAATTACCATTTTTTGAATTAAAGTGAAAACAGAAAATATAAAAATGAAATAAATAAATGAATAATAACAAAAACTAATAGTAATGGTATCAATGATTACACTGAATGAATATGTATTATAAGTTCAGAAAAAAATGACTAAAATAATTTTAAAAACGCCAGTAAATCACGAATATCTAATCGTGTAATTTCACTGGTAATAAGAAAGTGTAAATCCAGAAGAACATTCACTATTGAACCTTCTGGAATTATGGAATTTAAATGAAAAATTGAAATAAAGAAAGTTTGAAAACGAGCAGCTCTATGACTCCAGCAGAAGCACCAGTGATATCTAAGCATGTCACATCAAATATAGACTTGGACCCTCAGATTTCACTGTTTTAAAATCATACAAAGTTCCAATGGAGTAAAAAAAACTGAAAAGAAGATAAATTCCTTGCTCTGTCAACCTAAAATCAAGAAACAGACTCAAAACCAACTTAAATATCACAATGGTGAGCGACATCAGAGAGAATATCAACAGCCAAACTGGCACTGAGTTTCAAGTTTCCTCAAACGAGCCATGGGCTCTGAGCTCTCGACCCTGGAGCGAGAGAGCGGGAGAAAAGAGGGAGAGAGTGAGGAAGAGGAGGAGTTGCCCGGGTGGATGCCATGTTTATTTGTTGATTTATTTATAGCACTTCCTGTCTTTGTGAGAGTGTCTGAACGGCTCGGGTTTCTCCTCCAGACTGCAGGAACATTAACCCTCGCAGCGGCCCGGGACGATCCGTTTCAGACAACGCTGGGATTCACTCGGGAAACTTGACTTCATCCATGTGATCACTGACAAAAACTAGAACTGTGATTTTTCTGACAAAAATTGTGATTGCACTTTTAAAAAAAGTTAACTGTGGTTGTTTGTAGGATTGCACAATTTGGCCATTATTATTGTTATCATCATCATCATCATCATTAGGGATGCATGATATATGGGCCACCTTATCGGTATCGGCCAGTGTATCGTTTTCAAATTAAAAAAATAGTTATCGGTTTTTCATAACGGTGCATCCCTAATTATTATAATTGCTACATAAAAATATCTTTAAAAAACTATATGAATTATTAATGATCAATTTCACTGTAAAATAAAAAATCTGTATTTAACAATATGTCTAGAAAACATACTAAATAACTACTACTAAATACTTTATTATTAGGCCTACTGTAGGCCTGCACAATTTGGTCAGAATTTTGTGATTATCAAAAAGGCTATAAAATAATAACAACAATAATATAAAAAATATATAAAAATGACTAAAAAAATACGAAAAATTTCTATTGAAGTATTTCACAGTAAAAAAAAAAAAAAAAAAAAAAGTATTTAAGAAAAAAAAATTCAATACCACTGTAATATTTATGGCCTTTTTAATTTCTAATGGTTAAACCATCAATCTTTTATTTTGACAGAAAGCCACTGTAAATCCTTAAAGCTTCTCTCTCGTTGACAACACCCGTTTGGCCCAATATTAAACTCTGACCTTTCTGCTGCCTAGAATTCCTGGAGTGCTTTGACTCTGAACTACTGAACCACAATAACCCTGGAAGCATGACTGTAGTATGCCACTTCCAAGCCTGAACCGTACTCCACGCAAGTATCTGACTGTGAACGCAGACCATTTCAGATATACGAGCTACATTTCAATGTTGTTGCAAGCATTACCACAAGTAGAGCTGCACACTTATTCAAAGCAAAATCAAATTTGTGTTATGGCTTAGTGTGAATATCACACGCGAGCAGCTCATGATCCGGTTCCCAGAGCGGCTCAGTTCACAGTAAATAAACTTCAAGGTTTGGTCACTTATAACATGGTCATGCAGAATAAGGCATTAATATGCGCTTCGTTAGTACTAATAAAAAGTCAATATCCTAGTAATATGCGAGCTAATAAGCGACTAGTTAAAAGCGAGAATTGGACCCTAAACTAAAGTGTTATTGTCATGATGGTGTAACAGTTTGAAGTGAATTTTAAGCAATTTCACAAAACTATAGTTTATTTTGTTGAACAAAATTACTGTTTAATCAACTTCTATCTCAATAACAACATATCTGGTCAAATGGCATTAAAAACCTGTTTGTGTTTGAGTACTGCGTGTTAAGTATGTTTCAATCATTTGTTAGATCAGAAGTTCACATCTAGAAACGTGCCTTGAGTGGAGCATCTGTATCTGTGAAACACAAAACGACAGAAAGAACAGATGGAAGAATGCTGGAGAGGAGTGGCTGATCCAGAGAGAGTTCATCCCACTATCACACGAGAGTGATTTCAGGAATGCCAGACACGCATGTTACGCTGCACTGAGAATGTCCAAACTAATGAAGTGTGTTTGTATGTGAAGAACGAGCCTGAAAGTGAAGAGACGTGAGAAAATGTGAAGATTGTGGTGTATCCGCATCTATTCTCAAGGGCAAACACTCCACACGTCAGCTGAGGATCCAGTTCAGTGTGTCAGGTGGTGCGACCGGGATGATTAAAACCACCGCCTAGTTGATCTTAAAATGCAACAGGGAAGCCGAAGTATTTTTAACTTGACGTGTCATCTTAAAAACACAGCACTCAGCGAGAAGCGAGACAACAAAGTCATCTGTCTGCATAAACGCACAAACCAACAATTATTTTTTTTAATTGCTGGTTTGTGTGCACAATCAGACAAACATCTAACTGTTCTGTCACTTCCTGCTGAGCATTGCATTTTAAGATGACACACCGGGACAGACAAAATAATCAAAATTATTTACGTTGAGTGATATAAGTTAACAGCAAAAAAAAAAAAAAATTATAAATAAATAAATAAATAAATAAATGTTTCAGTTAGTTGGAAGGCACATGTAATTTCTTTTAACTAAAATTTAAAAATATTCATAAAAAAATCAAATAAAAAATCTAGCCTAAATAAAAACATAAAATCAAACACCAAAATGACTAAATAATAAACTAATACAAATAATATAATAACTAAAATAATAACTAAAAATATATATTACAATAAGGATAATAAAACAACTGTCTTGAAATTGTGTTTGTCATTTTAAATATATACACAATTTTCATGTTTCTCTGAAGTATTTAAGTATTACTAAAAATAACATTCAAAAATATGAACTAAAAAGATATAATCAAATTATTATATTTATATAACTATTGTTATTTTTAAGAGAATACATTTATAGAGCTTTTTAAAACAATTATATTATAAATTATATTGTACAGTTCTATGTAGGACATGTGTTGTAATTATACAGTTCACCAGTTTAAAACAACTTCAAGATGGGTTCACACCTTCATACAAACATCCCCATCAAAGACATGCGTGCTGAGCTTTATCGTTACAGGATGTGACACAGGAAATGTTTCCTCGGCCCACACGAGTATTATAAATCAATCTAACCTCTGTGACTAGAAAGATTCAGAGGACGACCTTTGAGCTAGAAAGAGGAAAGAAAATGAACAAGTCAAACAAATTGCACAAGCGATCAAAATGAGAAAAGTTTCATGCCGAAACAGTTTTCGTGATTAATGTGCAAGTCATTGAGAGGGCAGCAGTCGAGATGAAATAAAAAGTAACAACCAAAAGTGACATCATAGCATTCAGCCTTAAAGAGACAGTTCACCCCAAAATGAAAAATTCACCCTCATGATGATCTCATGCCTGTTCTTCTTTTCAAAATATCTTAAGAAATAAGAAAGAAATCATACAGACATGCAACGAAATCAGGGTGAGTAATTGATTTCAGAATTAAAATTTTTGGGTGAACTGTCCCTTTA
This sequence comes from Gila orcuttii, assembly GCA_026230005.1. Taxonomy (NCBI): domain Eukaryota; kingdom Metazoa; phylum Chordata; class Actinopteri; order Cypriniformes; family Leuciscidae; genus Gila; species Gila orcuttii. The sequence continues at coordinate 42,225,077 of JAPDVR010000009.1, read as the reverse complement.
AGGCAGAAGCTATGATGTCACTCTTGGTTGTTACTTTTTATTCCGTCTCGACTGCTGTCCTCTCAATGACTTGCACATTAATCATGCAAACTTCAGATTTTTGGGTGAACTGTTCCTTTAACTTAAAGATGGAGGAGGTGAGGGACGGAAAGTAGGTCTTTTCAAGAAAACATCCCTCGAGCTCAAAGGAAATGAGATTTACAGCAGTCATTGAGCATAGGAAGTAGATGACTCGGAAATTAAGTCTGAGAACATCTCAAAGCAACCAATCAACTGCTTCAGAAACCACACTGATGAGATTGTGCTTTGTAGAACTGAGACTTTAAGAGGTTCTTCACTTCTTCAACTGCCCTGTCCTCTCATTCCCATCTATCACACAAACATTTATAAATAACACTGAGAAATGATGGTTCAGCTCTGGAGATTTTGGTGACACTCAAGGTTTGTGTATTAACAGTTTCTGGGAGAGAAGTCAAACGTGGCCAAAAAAGGTCACCAAACTGAGCACGCTTCAAATTCCTGCCACATCCTCCCGAAGCAGTGCCGGACGAGCAGGAGTTTGGCACAAGGTCATACTGTAACTGATAAGGCAACTAACAGAGGCGACATCAGCAAATCAGAGCATATTTGATGGGAAATATTTACTTCGAGACTGACAAACATCAGCGCTGTTGACAGTCACAGTCAGCTCAGATTAAAAAGTGAAGAGGGGCAACAAAAAATAAAAACAAAAATCGTGATATGCCGTAGTGTGATTATCAAATCGCAAAGGCTGCACTTTAAATAAATACATGTTTAAATATTGATATATCATAATTTTTTGGCCAACAAAAAAGCAGAAGAATAAAAAAGCTTCTTAAAATTGTATAATATCGTGTATATCATAACGATAATATCGTGATTGTCGTTATAACGATGTTCGATCTGAGATTATCAAGTATGTCCCTCAATATTCAAGATAAGGGGGCAAAAATAGTAGGGCTGCAACAACAAATCGATTAAATCGATTAAAATCGATTATTAAAATAGTTGGCAACGAATTTCATTATCGATTCGTTGTGTCGCGCGACTATCAATAAGTCGCGGAGATGTTTGAGTATAAAAAAATGTGTTGAACGCGGAGCAGAGCTATGAGGCGCCGGACTGGACACTGCGCGCGAGAGAGACCGGGTGTGTCAGCGCGTGAGCGACAGTGTGCGAAAGATACCGAGTGTGTCTGCGCGCGAGAGAGACCGGGTGTGTCAGCGCGCGAGCGACAGTGTGCGAAAGATACCGAGTGTGTCTGCGCGCGAGAGACCGGGTGTGTCAGCGCGCGAGCGACAGTGTGCGAAAGATACCGAGTGTGTCTGCGCGCGAGAGAGACCGGGTGTGTCAGCGCGCGAGCGACAGTGTGTGAAAGATTTTTTTAACACTGAATTAGCAGACTGTGATTTGAATCAGATAGACAGAAGATGAAAACACTTTCTTGTCTGTCCCAAGTACCACTACAAGGGGAATATTTTTTCCACAATTTGCAGCACTGAATTTTTCATTCTAAATGACTCCGAGAAACTTCACTATATGCTCCGAATAGATGAGCTGCAAAATAGGCCTTACACACCATAGGAGCTGGTCAATCCATTGTATTTATATTTTATATACATTGTCTTTATAATTAATATTAAGATAGACTAGAGATATTATCTTCTGTTGTAATTATTATTATTGCTATTATTATTACCTATTATCCGACTGCACGTGTCTTTTGTGTGCATGTGCTTGTCAAATAATGTCAAACATTTTGTTAAAGATTACAACATATTTGACAAAAAACAAAACACACAAGTTTGTGAGTGTGTGCGTCTGTGAGTGTGAGAGTTTGTGAGTGTGTGCGTCTGTGAGTGTGAGAGTTTGTGAGTGTGTGCGTTTGTGTGTGTGAGTTTGAGAGTCTGTGAGTGTGTGCGTCTGTGAGTGTGTGCGTCTGTGAGTGTGTGCGTCTGTGAGTGTGTGCGTCTGTGAGTGTGTGCGTCTGTGAGTGTGTGCGTCTGTGAGTGTGCGCGTCTGTGAGTGTGCGCGTCTGTGAGTGTGCGCGTCTGTGAGTGTGCGCGTCTGTGAGTGTGCGCGTCTGTGAGTGTGCGCGTCTGTGAGTGTGCGCGTCTGTGAGTGTGCGCGTCTGTGAGTGTGCGCGTCTGTGAGTGTGCGCGTCTGTGAGTGTGCGCGTCTGTGAGTGTGCGCGTCTGTGAGTGTGTGCGTCTGTGAGTGTGAGCGTCTGTGAGTGTGAGCGTCTGTGAGTGTGAGCGTCTGTGAGTGTGAGAGTTTGTGAGTGTGTTTGTGAGTGTGTGCATCTGTGAGTGTGAGAGTTTGTGAGTGTGTGCATCTGTGAGTGTGAGAGTCTGAGTGTGTGCGTCTGTGAGTGTGAGAGTTTGAGTGTGTGCGTCTGTGAGTGTGAGTTTGTGAGTGTGTGCTTCTGTGAGTGTGAGAGTTTGTGAGTGTGTGCGTCTGTGAGTGAGAGTCTGAGTGTGTGCGTCTGTGAGTGTGAGAGTTTGAGTGTGTGCGTCTGTGAGTGTGAGTTTGTGAGTGTGAGCTTCTGTGAGTGTGAGAGTTTGTGAGTGTGTGCATCTGTGAGTGTGAGAGTCTGAGTGTTTGCGTCTGTGAGTGTGAAAGTTTGAATGTGTGCGTCTGTGAGTGTGAGAGTTTGTGAATGTGTGCGTCTGTGAGTGTGAGAGTTTGTGAATGTGTGCGTCTGTGAGTGTGAGAGTTTGTGAATGTGTGCGTCTGAGTGTGAGAGTTTGTGAATGTGTGCGTCTGAGTGTGAGAGTTTGTGAATGTGTGCGTCTGTGAGTGTGAGAGTTTGTGAATGTGTGCGTCTGTGAGTGTGAGAGTTTGTGAGTGTGTGCGTCTGTGAGTGTGAGAGTTTGAGTGTGTGCGTCTGAGTGTGAGAGTTTGTGAATGTGTGCGTCTGTGAGTGAGAGAGTTTGTGAATGTGTGCGTCTGTGAGTGTGAGACTTTGTGAGTGTGTGCGTCTGTGAGTGTGAGAGTTTGTGAATGTGTGCGTCTGTGAGTGTGAGAGTTTGTGAATGTGTGCGTCTGAGTGTGAGAGTTTGTGAATGTGTGCGTCTGTGAGTGTGAGAGTTTGTGAATGTGTGCGTCTGAGTGTGAGAGTTTGTGAATGTGTGCGTCTGTGAGTGTGAGAGTTTGTGAATGTGTGCGTCTGTGAGTGTGAGAGTTTGTGAATGTGTGCGTCTGTGAGTGTGAGAGTTTGAGTGTGTGCGTCTGAGTGTGAGAGTTTGTGAATGTGTGCGTCTGTGAGTGTGAGAGTTTGTGAATGTGTGCGTCTGAGTGTGAGAGTTTGTGAATGTGTGCGTCTGTGAGTGTGAGAGTTTGTGAATGTGTGCGTCTGTGAGTGTGAGAGTTTGTGAATGTGTGCGTCTGTGAGTGTGAGAGTTTGAGTGTGTGCGTCTGTGAGTGTGAGAGTTTGAGTGTGTGCGTCTGTGAGTGTGAGAGTTTGTGAATGTGTGCGTCTGAGTGTGAGAGTTTGAGTGTGTGCGTCTGTGAGTGTGAGAGTTTGTGAATGTGTGCGTCTGTGAGTGTGAGAGTTTGAGTGTGTGCGTCTGAGTGTGAGAGTTTGTGAATGTGTGCGTCTGTGAGTGTGAGAGTTTGTGAATGTGTGCGTCTGAGTGTGAGAGTTTGTGAATGTGTGCGTCTGTGAGTGTGAGAGTTTGTGAATGTGTGCGTCTGTGAGTGTGAGAGTTTGTGAATGTGTGCGTCTGTGAGTGTGAGAGTTTGAGTGTGTGCGTCTGAGTGTGAGAGTTTGTGAATGTGTGCGTCTGTGAGTGTGAGAGTTTGTGAATGTGTGCGTCTGAGTGTGAGAGTTTGAGTGTGTGCGTCTGTGAGTGTGAGAGTTTGTGAATGTGTGCGTCTGTGAGTGTGAGAGTTTGAGTGTGTGCGTCTGAGTGTGAGAGTTTGTGAATGTGTGCGTCTGTGAGTGTGAGACTTTGTGAGTGTGTGCGTCTGTGAGTGTGAGAGTTTGAATGTGTGCGTCTGTGAGTGTGAGAGTTTGTGAATGTGTGCGTCTGTGAGTGTGAGACTTTGTGAGTGTGTGCGTCTGTGAGTGTGAGACTTTGTGAGTGTGTGCGTCTGTGAGTGTAGTGTAGAGAACAAGTTCTGACGTTCAAACAAATCATTTTAAAATCAAATTACTTATGTTCTAACAGCTCAGGTCCCTTTTAACAAAAATATACTCTTTTTGTTCACTATTTTAAAAAAGCCTATATATTTGGCAGATGTAAAGCATACATGTGCATGTTTTTTGTGTTAGTCCATTTTTTTATTATTATTATTACTTTAACAGCTCAGGGATGTTCAAGGAGTGACCTGTTTGTGCACTTTCTGAAGATCTTTTGCACTGTGAATTTGCACTGTCAGTTCTGTTTTTGAATAAAGGGTTGGAAATTAATGCTTTTTTTCCTTCTGTTTTTTTTTTATCCGATTAATCGATTAATCAAAAAAATAATCGACAGATTAATCGATTATTAAAATAATCGTTAGTTGCAGCCCTAAAAAATAGCTCTGAATGTTTTTTATAATTATATCATTTAATATAGTTAATCAATTTCACTTCAAATAGCAGCATGATTACAAATGCAATTTTGATTTCATACAAGTTAATATTAAGTGATTTACATTTTAGACACAGTATTGCCTGTTTTTGCTCCATTTTGCCAAAGACAATAGTTCCAAACAAAGGTGTTTCGTTACTGAATGAACAAATCAGTTGAGAGAATGATTCAATGACTCACTTAAGACAATGAAATGTTTTAATGAATCTCTTTATATTTTGTAGGAATATATTTTGTGTTAACATCGCACACCCCTAATTACAATAATTTGCATTCAATCTACTCCCAAATCATGCTCTAATTTTCAATCAAAAGTCTAATTTTTGTGCCACAAACGGAAAATAATGACACCTATCTGCTAATGGTCGGCCAGTCTCGTGCAGGGTATAAGAAAATAATTCAACAATTACAAACTTCACCTTCATATAAAGACCTTTTGTGAGACTTTACTGCATCAAGACGCAGTCAAAGTTGTCCCAAAATATGCTTCACAGTTTGACTCTCTGGGAGTATCTCTGCCCTTTTGCTCCCGGTGACTCCCTCAGCTGTGCACTACTCGTTCTGCTAGTGTCAGCCTCGGTGGCGGAGTGAAGATTCAGTAGCGCTGACTCATGTGTGCGAGCGGGACTCTCTCTTTCTCAAAGCTGCTTTTCACTGAGGAAAGTGAGTCAGGTTGGATTAAACGGAGGCCTCACAGGGACACAGGAAATCCAGTCTGCCAACACGGTCATCCAACACTGAGCCAAAACACAAAACTCAGAAAAACAGAACCACCTGTCGCTACTGTAGCTGTTGCTTGTGTTTCAGATGAAGACAGCCGCAGGTAATTCTGTCGCAAAGTAAGCACGTGTTTTACCAACATTACCCGGACAGGCTTGAAATACACCTCAAAAGGTTTCAGAGTGTTCGGAAACATCGACTAAATGAAATTAAACGGTTTCTCATCTACCACACCGAAAAGAGAACCAGAACCACAGAGGAAAATACACCTAAAATTAGTTGCGTATACCCAAGTGAATTTCTTACCAAAGGTTTCATTTAGTGTCATTCAGTTTAATTTAACGTTTGGTGAAAATGTGTTCATGCACTGGCTCAAAGGTCAGCGTGTCAGCAAATAGGAGATCAGATCTTTCCTGCCAGGAGGAATCAGATTTCTTGTTTGGTAACAGGAGAAGACATTGCAGAGAGGATGTCTCTGTTCTGACAGACTTTAGCGGCAATTATATTGTGTATTTTAGCACCACTAGAATGATGTATCTGCTGAAGAATCTCCAGAAGAATAGAATAGAAAACAAATTGCCGTTATTAATAGGGCTGTATGAATTGGGGGGGTATTTACTGCGAACCGATCCACTCAGAGATGCCAAAAACATAGAAAACACGAGTTGCTTGCGTGTAAACGAACACAGTGCCATGCTTCACTCTGAAACACGCAGTGCATATATTTATTTCACTAAGTTGCAGCCTTTGCAATAAACCATAACCACTAAACCATAACTTGCTTTAAGCTTTATTTCACTTAATCATGCAGAACTACTATTGAAAAAAAATTTAAAAAGGGGAAAAAAAAAAAAAAACATGCAGGGATATCTGGGACAATCAGTGAAATCACTAAAAAGCGGATTTCCCCATGTTAATGGCCAGCCACTGGGGAACATTCGAAGCTCTGTGGATCTCCATTCCACCTCTATTAGAGAGAGAGAGAGAGAGAGAGGAGGAGAGAGAGAGAGGAGAGAGAGAGAGAGAGAGAGGAGAGAGAGAGGAGAGAGAGAGAGAGAGAGAGAGGAGAGAGAGAGAGAGAGAGAGAGGAGGAGAGAGAGAGAGAGAGAGAGAGAGAGAGAGAGAGAGAGAGGAGAGAGAGAGAGAGAGAGAGAGAGGAGAGAGAGAGAGAGGAGAGAGAGGAGAGAGAGAGAGAGGAGGAGAGAGAGAGAGAGAGAGAGAGAGAGAGAGAGAGAGAGAGAGAGAGAGAGAGAGAGACCAACTCCTCATAGCCCACATGAGGATGGAATGTGTCCTCTTCAGCATTACATAAACACTCTGTCTGTCTCTCTCTGGGCCAATATTTACTGTGGAATGCACTAAGCGAGTGTTTGGTCCCCCACCATGGAGGATTGTGGGGGTCAAAACACCGAGAGCTGCGAAACCTCAACGGTTGCAGGTCAGAGTCTGTGGAAATGAAGCATCTACACAACTAATCTCACTGGATCGTCAAGTTACACCAGAGTTCTACATTTTCTAATAGAATCATGAGTAGTGGCTGCAACAATGCTGCATTCTACTTCCAAATGTCACGTTTAATTCAATATGTTACTTGGTGTTTCTAGGTAATTATTTGTGAAATTCACTGAGTACATTTTATTCAGTGTACCAGTATTTTACATTATTTCTTACTGTAATAAAATGTGCAGGGATGGAAATTAGCACCCGCCACCCAGCCAAATGCGGGTGATTTTGTGTTGTGGCGGGTAAACTCGCTTCACCTACCGGCCACCGTGGCGGGTAAATAAAAATAGCATACTGTTTCACCCGGACGGCAGACACTTTTAGAGGAGGCACACCTTCAACACACGCGCGCTTCTTCCGTCGAGACTCGACGAGGGAAGAAAACGTGGGAGCGCGAGAGGCAGTGTGCCGTCCAAAGGGAGAGCTAGCCGCGAGCGCATGGTGTATTTTCAGGGCGGGGTAGCTCTCTTGCGTCGTAAAGAGCTAGCCGTGTGAACATCTACCCGCACGCTTCTTCCGTTGAGGCTTGAGCGCGAGAGGCGGTTATTGCCGTCCTAAAGGAGAGCTAGCCGCGAGTGCATGATGTAAATATGACAGAACAGGCATACTCTCGCAGAGAGAGCAACCTCCAGCATAGAGTGCGTTTCAGCATCGGTTCAGTTTTTTGTTTAATCTGCCCTACTCATTTAATGAAATGTATATCGGTTCATGGTATAAGAGAGAAAGAGAAAATGTCAGTATTTCATGGAGACTTGAGATAAATTAAACTGCTTAATTATTGTAGATCTTGTAGTATTATTTTTCACATGCACATTGTCGGTTTAAAACAAGAAAGTGGCTAGTAAAAACATTGAGTGGCTGGTAGATTTTGAAATCCACCAGCCACAGTGGCCGGTGGACAAAAAAGTTAATTTCCATCCCTGAAAATGTGACTTATACACCGATGCAACTAATCTCCCTTTTTAGTAACACTTTGTTTTACAGTGTCCAATGTAGTTTCTATAGTAATTAATATGCACAATAACATGCAACTAACCCTAAACCAAACCTAATCCTAACCCTATAGTAAGTTCATGTAGTTAATTAATATTACTCTGTACTTAAATCCATAATTACACTGTAACAAGGACACCTTAAAAAAAGGTGAACCACATTTTTTTTTCTCTTAATGCAATTTTGACAGTTTGACTTGTATATATAGTCAGTTTGTGACTTATTTTCCAGAAAATATGGTAAAAGTGGTGTGTCAAATAGAGAGAGAGAGAATGTGTGTGAGAATGAAGACAAACATGTCGGTCCAGTCAGGCCAGTCTCCTGGTATTGTCACTCTTAACTGCCTCTTCCTGTGTCTCCTGTAATGTTCTCATGTCCTTATAAGGCAACACACACTCAGTTCTGCGTGATGCAATAGTCCGAACGAAGCCCCGCCCCTCCCCCCCCACAACGCATACACAAAAGCGCGCACACACACACCTGATCAAAGACACCACACCTTTTCCCCTCTTGCGCCCAAAACAATCTCGCTTCTTAGACAGGAAAGTGTGTTTTTCAAAGCTAATGTTCACAAGTATGCATTCTCTCGTTTACATTTGTTTGTCCTTCGAGTGCAGGAATGTGAAATTTGAGCCAACCCCCCCCCCCCCCCGCACATTTGGGACGCTTACAATGAGGCAGCAAAAAAAAACGACAGAACACCGGCACCAGAAAAACTGCTGCTCACAAACTTCTGCCCAACTTCCTGTTCCTGTGTGAACACATCAATCAGCCTGTACGGGACAAGACAGGCCAGTATGTGCAATATGGAAAGAAACGGTTGGACCATAGTCATTTCAGTAGAACTACTCACACACACACACACACGCACTCGCACACACACACACGCACACTCACTTTTATAAAAAAAAAAAAAAACATAACCGCAACTAAATGAATAAACTAAATTAAATTAAAAATAAATATTTTTAACAAAAATAAAATGACAAAAGTTCACAAAAACAAAACATAATGACTAAAACTAACTAAAATTAAAACTTTTTTTTTAAAAGACACAAAACTGATAAAAATGACAAAACCAACACAATGACAAAATCACACACACAAACATTCCAGTGCAAACGGAGTCACAGTTCCACACCTACATCTGTCTGACACACACATACCGATGACGACCCATCAAACATACACTGACTGTGTTCAGCGATATAAAGGCCATACGGTCACAGACACACAATGGCATTATCATCTTTCAAAAAAGGTGTGACAAGATCTTTCCTTGCTATAAATGACAACAGTAACACTCAACAGTGTGCGTTGGTGGCGGAAGTAAACCGGAGTGAGTCCATCTTTCCTGTCAGTGAAGTGGCTTTGCCCACATCGGTTTCTACACACTTTAATCAGTTGTGTAAGAGTGTGTATGTGTGTGTGTGTGTGTGTGTGTGGGGCACACCACATCCTACAAAAAAACCTATTCCAAATGTCACAACACCAGTCACTACACATTACCATAAACCTTTACAAAATATGAACATGCCAACATACTTAAATAAATAAATAAATAAATAGGGATGCACCGATATGAACATTTTGGCCGATACGATAACTCTTTATATTTGAAAGCCGGTATACTGGCCGATAAATCTAAATTTATATCATTTTTGAAAGCCTGATTACAAAAGCAAAAGTCTCATCATTAAAAGCCAAATCAAACATAAACAGTACAGTAGACTATTTGAACCAGTGTGCATTTTTAAATTAATTTTACACTCCAATGGCCAACATTCTTTTTTTTTTTTTTAAATCCATTTATGCAAATATATTAAATATTGCCCAATTACGCAAACACGTCATTGGACAACATTACTTAATTAAAATGCATGGATAAATAAAATGGAATCGCCTCCGCACGGACTATACAGAAATTATTTTAATTAAACCATATCGTTGATGAGAATGATATGAGAAAAATAAAAGTGCTGGTTATTATTAATACTGCAATGTTTTTCTTGTTAGCAGGTTGATTAACTCAACCAAAAAAAAAGAAAGAAGAGGAAGTAACAAGTAGATTAGCTGTAGACTCGTCTCGACAGTAACGACCCGATATTGAGGTGTTATTTGTGTCGAGCGTGTGAGAACGGCAGATCTGCTCTCATTGGCTCCTCACACATGACATCACAGGCTCTCGTGGGTCTGTTGTGGTCCGTCGAGAAACCACACACTTAAATGCCTGGGAACATCCGACCATGACCACTCCAGATCTGCGCTGCAACCCATGCAACCCAACTCCCAAGCAGAAAAGATGTGCGTCAACAATCATGGATGAAACGGCGTCTTTTCAACCGCTGAGACAAAGTGGAGGATTAGAGACCTTCATTTAGCGATACAGAAACACACAAACTGGCGTAAAGTGATAGTTCAGCCAAAAATAAAAATTCTGTCATCATTTACTCAACCTCAAGTTGTTCCAAACCTGTATGAATTTCTTTCTTCAGCTGAACACAAAAGAAGATATTTTGAAGAATGTGCGTAACCAAACAGTTGATGGACCCCATTGACTTCCATAGTATGGAGAGAGAGAGAAAAGAAAGAAAAAAACTATGGAAAACATTGGGGACCAGAAACCGTTTGGTTACCAACATTCTTACAGGTTTTGAACAACTTGACGGTAAGTGATGACGACATTTTTATTTTTGGGCGAACTGTCCCTTTAAGGCCAGCATGGTGACATCACTACTCCACTCACAACTGAAAACCAATGCACGCATCTAAATGAGCTCAATTGCACAATCTAATGCATTTCTCACATCAAGACCACACAAGTCTGGTTCAAACTGGTTCTTTGGTGGATTTAGCAGCAAGACAAAAATAAGCCCACAATGCAGGCGATGCTATCAATAGTTGGAAACTGTACTGTGGCTTCTCAAACTCACAGGTCTTTGTCTAGCATCATTTAGCAGAATTATACGACTAAATGTTTCCGGTCACCAAAATCTAGATACCATTAGCATAAGGATATACAGTGAAAATTAAATTAAATAAAAATCACCAGCAGTTCTAGAATCAAATCAATTGAGAACCGACATGGGTAGACCTAGAAAGAATAGCAAATGGAAAAATCTGAAGAATGGATTTACACATTGGGACATCATGATTTAAGATTGTGAACGAATAAAATGTCTCCACAATCTGACTGGGAAGAGAGATCGTAGTTTCTTGCAACGGCGCACAGTTCTGGTGCTGCCATTTCTGGCTTTCTGTGACTCTTTTACCAGTTTTAAACGTGGTGATTCCTCATTTTATTAACTCTAAAGGAAAATTAAGTCTAATATTTCCTCGGTTATTCCTCTACGAAAAGTCACCCTGAATTTAGCAATCTGTTCTGCATTTGAGCATGCATGTCACGCTCATTGACCTGAAGCAGATGATAACAAGAACACAGACAACTGACCAGTGAAACCAGTCAGGTCAATCAAGAGTTATCACACAAAATAAAATAATCACAGTGACTGGTGTTTCAGAGCACACAAACTCCTCCAAGAACCCACAATGATCAAGGCCCTGTTCACACCTGGTATTAAAGATGCGTTTTGGTCGATCGATCACAAGTGGATGATGTTAAACACAGGTTTAAACGGGTCTAAAATGTTTTGAGCTTGTCCACTTTTGACCACTTCCAGAGGTAGTTGAAACCGCATTCGACCGGATTGCTTGCGTTGTGTAGCTGGTTTCTAACACACTCAGCGTTCGGCTGGTCTTGCGTCTGAGAGCATCAGATTTAGTTTCTGATCTGACAGTAGCCGCGCTTTCATCACCCTTCAAATTGCGCAAATTGAAATTGTGAATTGAAAATACGACCAATTTCGCAAAAACTCCCATTTATCGCAAAAAAGTTTACACACTCGCATGAGGTGGTTTTTCAGGCAATTCGAAAAAGAAAAAAGAAAAAAAAAAAGAAAAAAAACCCCGCAAAACTGCAAAGGAAACAGTTTTTGCGCATTTACAGGTCACCTGATGTAGATGACGCGGTGTGTTTGGACAGAAGACGAGACAGAGTTCTTTATTAAATTCATAAAGGACAAAAGAATTACAGGAATACTGGATTCTAAACCTCAAAGAAATGCCGCAATCAAGACCTCGAAGCAGAAATGAGGGAGAAACACCCAGAAACACCAGCCGCTGCAAGTATAAGGGTCTTTCCTTACCATTAATGCTTGGATAACACACAAACATCTCTTTCGATTAGTGATGCACGATATATCGGCAGCCGATATAATATCGGCCGATATGGTCAATTTTATACACAACGGTATCGTTCCGATGTCAAAATAGGGCCGATGTGAACAGGCCGATAATCATTCCTGTGTATTTGACGTGTGTAGGCTTATGTGGGGCCGGCGGGGATGTTTGTTTTTGCAGGAGCGCATACATTACACTCACATAATGTGCTGAAGCAGGTGCTGGAGGCGCAAGTTACGGCACTCTCCCTTGTTCTGACCGACCATCAAAGTATTGTCGCGCTGGAGTTACGGGGTTATGATGTAGCAATTAAATCACCTCAGACGCACACGTAAGTTACATGTTTCACAGTGATTGCTTTTGTTAGATTATTGAATAATGGCATACGCTCGGGGGAAAATGATGATGAAAATGAAAATGATCAAGGTAAGAATGACACACGACACGGGTGCATATAAAAGATAATCTTTAAAATCCAGTAATAGCTAGCGGTAGCCTTTAGCTAGCGATGCTAACTAGAGACAAACACGTTTCGAGCCATAATCAACAACTTATCTAGTAACAAGCACTGCATTAGAGCAGGCTTGTAGGATATCTTAATTCACAGCCCGTAATACAAGGCTACATGTAACGTTAGGCTACAACTGAAATAAAATGCTAGCTCTCGCCTGTCAATGACAGTCCACTGACTGAAAACTACGCGAGTTGGTCAGTTGGAGCCGCAACGACACACCCATTATACACCAGCAGCAGGAATGTAGTAATTTAAAGCCTACCTTTTGTTGAACCCTGGTTAAAATCCATGTCAAACAACCGACGAGAAAGCAAATCCATTACAATGCGGAACTACTAGATACAGTTCTTCAGGGACACCTAATCTGTAGCCCTGCCTTAGCTCTGAAGCTCTGTGACTATTATGAACTGGCTGCGACATCAAGATTGCAATGCTGGAATATTGTGTGTGTGTGTGTGTGTGTGTGGCGCGTGAGAGAGAGAGAGAGGCGCGGGCGCGATCGAACAGTGGAAACATAAATACTCCGTCATTTTGTTAATACAGGACATTCCAACTATTCTCACTACTTCAACTTCTGGTTTATACATTTGAAGCCATTTTTATCATAGTGAGTCTAATAGGGTTAATATTGCTTACATTTTAAGTGTTATCATAACATTGTGCTATAAAATAGAAGTTAAGGTATTTTGCCTTAGTAGGACAATACTGTACTTTAAAGTTTTGAACTGTTGTACAATGTTCACAGAATACAGTGACTTGGTCTCAAGTGAGTTAGATGTTTATTGAGAATACTCAGGGTTGGCTTATTCATAGTGTGAATTCAGGACACACTTGTATCCTTTATAATTATAAAAATGTATTTTTATATAAATATTTATTTTTTCTTCTGAAAATCTGATGACATATTTTGCACACAGGTAAAGGTGCCCAATATCAGTCATTTCTGAAAATAAATTACAAAAGTAAAAAAAAAAAAGTGTTTTGGAAAATAGCTCTTTATTTGATTATCATAAAAATGTGTTTTCTATATAGAGATATCGACATTGGTAAATATCGGTATCGGCCATAACAGCAATATTAATATCGTTTATCGGTAATCGGCCACAATTTTCACATCGGTGCATCACTACCTGCTTCGATTAATAATAATGGCCAGTGCAGTGGCTGGGATATAGCCTACGTAAACCTACCAACATCTGTCACCGTGATTTTTGGAATGACTTGGCACGAGAGGAAAAAAAATTACGTTTTAGTCGCATAACATCGGTTCATGGAAACATTGTCATTCTGCAATCGTTTTTTGTAGACATTTAGAAAAAAACGCTAAAGTTTTGCGCAAATCTGTAATGGAAACGCACGTCAAGTTTTTCCGTCGTCTCTGTACGTTCATATGTAAATTGCCTGAGCTTATTACATCCATTAGATCTAAAGATCTGAAAAGCCCCATTCATTTATATACATAGACCCTCCTGTCGAAGAAATCAGGACAGAAGGGGTTGAAAGTGGACAAAAGTGGCGGATTAAAACACGAGGTGTAAACAGGAATGTGTTTCTCTCGTCTATTTGTAATCCGATCGGCCAAAACATCTTAATTCCAGCTGTAAACAGGGCCTAGGAGTCATTGATCCACATTAATACTATTACTAACACAACATTTCCCACGAGACAGTTGGTATACATGGTCACATGTTCCCTCAAACACACGAATAGTCATTTCACACCATCAGAAGAAACAAAACAGAAACCACAACAACCACAACTTCCCCCTGCCAACCAGAGCATGACAGGGACACAACCAATGAGCCGAGAATGCATCTGGGACTTTAGTACATCAGGTCAATTCGAGTCTCGTTTTGAAAGTGTATGCAAGAAGTTCTTCCCTCTCGTTTTGCAACTGCGGCTTTAAGATCTCAATAGGGGGAAAAAAATGCACATCTGCAGCAAAAACCCCAGCCATTTACGTGGGTTTCACATCAGTTCTGGTCCAGCATTGAGAAACAAGGGAAACTTTTCAGGTTCAAGTGTTTAACTCGCATGACAACATCCAGCCTCAAACCAATCCATATGCCACGTTGCAAGGGTCAAAGGAGAGGGTTTTATAGACTTCCTGAGCTAAACGACCATATTTGTTTAAAACAGATGACAGAGTACTTCTCTGTGCCTTAGAATAACTATTGCATGATTTTTTTTTCACATGCTAGTGAAAACATCACATTTGTGAAAACCTATATACATTCATGTTTTCAGTGCATTTATAATAAATAAATAAATAAATAAATAAATAAATAAATAAATAAATAAAGGTAAAAGGGAATCAGTTCAAAATGAACCGAATTTTCAAAATCCTGAATGAACTTAAACATCGTAACATCATCTATATTAATTTGACTAAATTAATTCTGGTTGACCGTTTTCAAGGCATCATGACATGAGAAATGCTTTGTACCATTAAAACATCATGAAAGTTTTAGTTTAACCAGTCCTCCTCCTCATTATAAACAGTTTGGATTTTGCGGGATCTGTGGTGTAGAAGCAAATACATTTGCATATGACTGCCTCCAGAGCAAGATATTGACGAATAGTTACACATCACACCATAGGCCACGCCCACTGCTATTCAGTCACTTAACAGCTGTCATTTGCCTACACTTGATGTGTTGCGTCACGTCAAAAGCAAATAGAGCCCATTATAAACCACTGAGGCCGTCTATACGAGTCTGCACGAGTCTTTAAACATCTCATTTGCTTATTTCTGTAGAGACTTCAGAAAGATACGCATCAGAAACAAGTGAATGGTTTGTTTTTAATGCCATCATGGATTACGTTTGTTCGGAGCATTTGACTGCATGTTGTTTTGTAACCGAGGCACAGTGCTTTATGTCAACTTTTGTTGACAGATGAAGCAACTATTGGATCTGACACAGTTGAATTACAAACCATTAGTAAATGATTTCATAATGCTTTGTCTGTAAATGATGGTTTTGTACGGCTAATGTTTTTAAAACACTTACTCGCATACAATAGCTGTATCCTATGGAATGATGTTAGCCAATCAGAACAGTGGCCATTTACTGACAAGCCTTAGTATTTTTATATTTGTTTTGGGGGTTTTTGTGTGCAAAAACCTTTTATTTAACATTAGAAGTGGACCTCAATGAACATATTCAATTAATTTTTCAGGTCTCTTCCTGTTGTAAGCGGACAAGCCTTGACCAGAATAATCTGCAAAGTGGACCAGAAAATGCGCCGATTGTAAAAAGTCTGGTTTTACAATACTAGCGAGACACATTCACAATAGATTATGACGCCCTCAGGGCAACAGCTCACCCATTAAACAGCCACGCTGACAGGCTTTATTGGTGGTGGTGTGTCTTTTATGATGGTTAACATTACTATAAATGTACCCCTCACCCAACAGTGTTTAAAGGACCCGATTAAGATTTTACCGCAAGTGCTAAACACCCCCCAGGATCCACCCAACCAAACAAAGGGTGAGGAATTAAAGGATCAAAACATCTGAAATACAAACACGTATAGTTCAGATGGTAAACTAGGTGAAGCCGGGCTCTAATCCTCTTAGAGGTCAGTCTTTTGTCTGAGCCGCCGCACTCAAGAGCTTTTAGTGCTGAGGACGACATTATACAGACAGTGAAAGTGTCCGGCCCATCTAATCATGGTGTGCGAACAGCAAAAACTGTACAAGAACATACAGTAAATAAGACGATCGGACGGGACAAGGAGCAGGTGGGGGCACAGCAAATTCCTAAAAAAAAATCTGACAATTTTATATACACATATTACCGTTTTTAACTTCATATGGGTATTTATTTGTGAGGTGTCACGTCATGCATTTTTACTGATCGAATAGTTAAGTGCAAGACTGAATACAAGAAAATCCTCAAATTTAAATACATGTTTTGCTTTACAGTAAAGGGAGTTTGTGAAGGAAACAGTCATGAAACAAAACCGCAATGTCCTAAAGTAGGTTTCATTTCCCTAAAAAAAAAAAAGGAAGGTATATTTGAAACAAACAAACTAGGGCTGTAAAAGTATCATTGATATACTATTATAGTTTTTACTAATATTTTGAATTAGGTTTCAGTGTAATTTTAGTGTTTTTGTCATTTTTATTAGTAGTTTTTGTTTTAATATTTTCTATGGTTCTTATTCATTTTTATTTCAGTTTTTAGTTATTTTAGTACTTCATGTAAAACTAAAAAAGAAAATCTGAAATGATGTCTTGGCAACTAGCTTAGTTAATTTTTTTTATATTTTCTTTTATTTGAGTCACTATTTGAGTCAGTAACTAAATTTTGTTGTTTTTTATGGTTTTAGTTTTAATGCGAGATACCAATAATATCCATGGGTCACAGATGTTTATCTCCGATTATCACACGACTCCCCACGGACCAGATCCCATCTAAACTCCCAAAGCATGAGTGTGTGATTCAGCAGGTTGGTGAAGTCATGAATGATGCTCTGATGTGGTGACGATGTGTGTTGGATCGGTTCCTGATGTTTCCACTTCCACAGATCCTCGAGGGACAGCGAGTGCTGAACCACACCAGTGTGCAGCTTCTGTACATCACGCACGAGTGATTCCTGACACAGCCTTTCTGAGTCCACCGGCAAAGACATTAGAATTCATTTACATGTAACCATCACTAAGATAATCAGGATGTAAAACAGGAAGTAGATTTGAACTTTATTAGTTGTCATGCATCTGAACTAAAGCAGTGTTCCCACACTATTTGACACATTAATTGTAATGACTTTATTTTGAGATTACTGATACATTTTATAGACCCTTCCAACCCTTAGAATAAAAAAACTACAGTTATTGTCTACAAATATCACCAATGCCACAATAAGAGTCCTGCAATCTGAGTCTCAATGTTTTGTAAGGAATCAAGCTCCCTGCGGACAAAGACGACTAAATCTAACAACGTTTTACTCTGTATACAAGCATTACACATTTTTTTCCATGACTTTTCCATACCTGGAAACCAACGTTTTTTTTTACAACTTTCCAATGATCAATACAAAGAACTAGAATTTCAGCTCACTTATAATAAAAGGAATTCAAAATGTTACAATTCTGATAATACCTGTGAAAATGGTTTCTGAGAGAAGAGCTATTCCTTGGAAGAAAATATGATTAATATCTCAAAATGAAAGCAGAAAAAATAGTGTCTGTATTTGGTGTATAGGGAAACTATTCTGGTTTACATTAAATGAGACCTCTGTGATCATAAAACATTTAGTCATTCAACACATCTGATCTGATTCTAGCATCTTTAAGGCTTCTGTTATGATCTAAAAAGATGTGTTCAAGAGCTAATGCTCTAATAACTGAAAGGATTTCTCCAGCTGGGTGTGACTGAAGTAGGTCAGGTGATGCAACACCTTATGTGACCTCCCATTATAATGCCTTTTAGCGTAACTGTCCTTATCTCAGTCCACTCCCACTCACTGTTTTCACTGGGACACACCTGAACCTGGTCCAAACACCCACTACAACATTACTGCGCAGTAACCCAAGCGCTTCAGTTTACGCCTCAATTATCCCAGAATGCTATGACTCACGGTCAAGCTCTTCATTCAGAGATTTAGTGGTCAGCGCTCCATTCTGGGAAAGACACATTCATTATCGTAAACTACTTAGTGCCAGATATGAATACCTGCATCAGTCCGTCGTCCACTAGTTCTGATATCAAGTCCAGACTTTCTGCTTTATTAAGAGAAGCACTGTCTCACTATATGAGGACATGAACACATGAGCAGCTCTGAGTCTCATCTCATGAGCATTATCATAACAAACCCACAGGGCTTCACGATAACATGTCAAAATAAAAGTTTGGCTTAACTTGAAGAAATTGTGACGGAAATAATTACTACTGTACAGTAGAATGTACCTCTCAAAGCAATATAATAATAATAATAAAATTATTTTAAAAGACTTAATAAATTGTTAATACTTTATGCCTTTAACACATTCTTGACAAATACATTAGTATTAAATCATAAATGCTGAAAAATTACAACAGAATTTCTGTAAAAAAATAAAGCATTTCATAAGACCCTATCATTGTAAAAATAAATAATAATAATAATAGTAATAATAAATTTAAGTTGTTAAACTTTAATGAATTCAATTCATTAGACATGCTTTTTGATTATTAAAATTTAATTAACCATTAAAATGAAATCTAGAAAAATTCTAACTGAAAATATGAAATTATTTGGTTAACCCTTAAATAAATTACTGTTAAACTGTATAAGTTAAATGATTACAATTAATTAGACATGCTTTTTGACTGCTAACATTTAAATTAGATAGAACAGGAAAAATTTAAACGAAAATAAAATCATCCGGGAAAAACGGAATTTGGTAAAAAAAAAAAAAAAAGGATTTCTTAAGGCCCTACCATGTGTCACAGTGTATCTGTGTAATACATTTCACCAATATCTGTGTTTTCTGGTTTAATCAAAAAGCATGTCTAAACAAATATATTCATAAAACTTTACATTTCATAATTTATTACATTTTTAACAATATTAGTGCCATATTAAATGTTAGATTTTTTTTTATTAGATATATATTACTATTATACAGTAGAATGTACTTCTCAAAGTAGAAGTAATAATAATAAAGTCATGCATTTAAACCAAACCTTTATTTTGGCGGATTGCAAAAGCAAACTCTTCATATGTGACAGAGTTATAGTGCATGGAAAAACACTTCAGGAAAACAACACATGGGCAAGTGGGATTTGATCACGCACCTTTTTGTTATCAACATGCATATGCAAGTACAAACAATGCAAGTACAAAGTATTATGACAAATAATTAGAGCAGATATTTACTCAGGCCTAATTTTAACGGGAACTCACACGTATAGTACATGTATATCACATGATGCTCAAACACGCTTCTGCGCTGCACAACTCGTTAGCTGACAACATGGTGTGAACCGCTTATAGAGACAGAAATAAGTGAACTGCCTGTTCAGCGATGCTCTTGAGACCAAACCACAACCGAGAAACAGACACACGGAATATGCATGTGAAATATCAGTGAAAGGTGAACGACAAATACAGTTACTACAGTACATCATCAAGCAAAAGTCACTGAGTGAGACATATTCTGCATTTCCTTCATGAAGTGTACAGGATTCTCCAGTTAATAACTTCTGTAGTTTTAGTGGCAGCTTCACTACATATGCAGTTATAACAAAAAGGGTTTTTTTCCCCAAAAACCTGTGAACACAGACCTGCTGTAATCTACAATCCTGCTTCACTAAATATTACATCCGTTTCAAAGTCTAGTGAGCTCCCTTGCTGGATAAACTGGAAAAAATTATTTTCATGATTTATCACAACTTATTTTTCTTTTGTCAAAACAGCTTAGATAATTAATGTGGTTCAGATAACATACTATTTCGGGTTTCTATTTATTAACCCAAACTCTATTGTATTAAGTCACATTTTTTTGCAACCAGGTAACTTACTTTTAAGTTAAACCAACTTCAGGCAACTTTCTTTTAAGGCATCTTAACTGAAACTGAACTGCATACAGCAAAGTAAAAGTTTTGAAATGCTCTACACAGGCAGCAAATCAAAAGTGCACTTCAAAACGATACAAACTCTTTAATATTAAGCTTACCTACTGCTAAGCTAACAATGCAATAGTGTAACAAGCTTAAAGTACACAGGATGCACAAATCGAGTCCTGCAGGAATGATGCATTTTTGTAGTACAAAACCCATAAACAAGCATTTTAGCATGTCTTGAAATCAATGCCTGAAATAAGGTCTGTGGTAAACAGAAGCTCAAGATATATTCACTTTTTTTTGATGGCATAAAATACATCATTAATACCCTCTTGTGATAAGCTTAAAATAAGTGTCTAAATGGGACTACAGAGGTTGTCTGGAACATTAAACATCAGGTAAACTCATCTTTCACAGCCTTGTGTTTATAATCGAGCTCTAGGAAACTATTCGAACTCACGGAAAATGTTTCTAAAATAAATCCTGGAAGAGTTAACATTTGAAGATATAAGCTTAATGACGGTGACATTGAAGTCATGTGACCATGACGGTCGTTTATACCCTACGTTTAGCTTTTGCCTTCTGATGATTGTATTTAAGCTTCAAAATGAATAAAAGTTGTGTTCACTTGGGAAGATTATCACAGTAAAAATCCATCTTTTGTTCACCAAAGAGCGTATTTTGTGCAATAATCCAATAATCAAAAAGCTGAATGGAAAAATCCTATTGGGTTTTTAATCTATGAAACCAGGGTGATGCGACATCTCTGCATTACTCAGTGTTGGGTAAAATAGTTCATTTCTAACCAAATAGATGCTTTTCTGTTTTTAATGTAGTTACAATTGACATTCCTCAACTCAAACTCTATACTGGGTTATTTGACCAAGCTTGTTACAATGCATATTGTGATGGAGATAAAAACCCCACTCTTAAAAACACAATCAATGAGTTGAATTAAACTCTGTATCGGACAGGACAGCGGCCCTGAGGCAAGGCTATCATGACGCCGTTTGGCACACCAAATATAGCAATATGAAGCGGTGAACCGAACATAAATAAAGCTCTTCCATCTCTGCTTTGGACCCTGTGGGTAGTCACATAGCTATCTAATGCAGGGGTTTCAAACTAGGGTCCTGGGATCCCCAAAGGGCCTCAAGGGGGGTCTGTGGAAAAGTTTAGAGAAAAACTGTATACAAAAAAAAAAAAAGGAATAAGATTTAAATAAGTCAATTATATTAAAATAAATGAATACAAATGATGAAAATAAATTAATAAAAATGATGAAAATAAATATTATTAGTTAATTATTAATCTATTAAATGGATGTAATTATATTAAAATAAATAAAAATATTATTAAATTTAATTTGAAATAAATTTAATTTAACAGTACATTACTTGAGTAGAAAAAATATATAATTTAACTTTACTTCATATAAAAACTAGTTTTACATTTATCATTTTTTTACTGTATATATGGAGCGTTTAAAAAAGATAGATGCCTTTATACATTTTAGGAGTCCTAACACAAGGATGATTATATTGGGGGTCCGTGACATCTAAAAGACTGGAAACCCCTGTACTAACCCATTTACAATTAAACACACATTTGAAACCTATTTAAACAAATGCATGACAAATATGTGTGCAATTTAATTCCAACTTCTGTTTACACATTAACTCACACCCTCCCACCATCTACATTACAAATGAATCATGACGACTGGCCACCCAGGATCACATGACCATAAACTATAAAATTACTTCCTTGAAGTGACCAGCATTCGGATTCAGATATAAATCTTTCATGCAATACCAAAATGTAGCAACACAAATGGACTATTTTACCCAGAATGCATGTGTGTGTGCTTTTGAACTTTTACACTTATTAGACTTAACTTAGTTACATGACAATGCCAAACACCAAATCAATTTTAGTCTGTTGTCGGAGCACTACACTAAAAAAAACTTTGAAACAATTTTCACTCAGAAATTACTAGTAAATTTCACACATAATTACCAAGAAATGGTACGCAACATTTTGAAGTATAGAAAAATGTCCTTGTAAAACATACTCCAATAATCAAACTTTGAAAAGTAATTTAGTGCATTTGTATGAGACTTTTTTGAATGAGTCGCAACCTTTGAAGAACGCTCCAAAATTAGTCACTTATGAAGGTTACCGTTCTGTAGAGTGAAAGGTAACCTCATAAGTCTCTGTTTTTTGAACAGTTAACAAGCTGTCTGAGAAGTCAACCCTCTATTTAGATAGTAGACAACACGGCAACTGACTAGGGCTTGGAACGGAGCCAAAGTCTTGAACTTCTCAGAATGAATCCCACTGTTTTATAGAGGAACGACAAGGCCCCTGAACAGGAGCGTAGAGTCTCGGTCCAGTCCATGTCCAGAATAGAAACATGATTACACTTGCTGTTGTGATCATTTCAGTTCCGTAACACTTTTAAACAGACATAACGATAGACGGATAGATAGAGAGAGACCTTTCTACAAAGCCGAACTCGCTACCAAATCCACAGCACTCCTCAAACAACAATCTTCCATTCAAGTCCTCATGACTCAAGGGTTTTTATTTGGCCCAAGTTATTGGTTCTCTGAAATCCTGATTTTTTTACTCTATCGGTGCTATAAAGCAATAAGCCACTCGAGGCTGTGCCTTACAGTGAAGTTATTACATGTAAGAGATCTAAATCCTATAGCCTAAAGTCCTTAACTATGGTAAAAATCACTAAAACACAGTCTCTAGTGGTTTATTATTTTGATGCCAACATCAATGTTGAAATAGAGTTACATTTATTTATAATAATCAGAAAAAAAGTCAGTTTACTGTTGATAAGCAACATGACAATTTTGCAGCAGTTTAGAATGCGGTTCATTCAATCAGAGTAAAACTCATCTGTTTATAATATACAACAGACATGTATGCTCATCATAAACATCTGGAAGTGTTTGATGCGGGTATGGGAGTAGAGAAGGCTACTGGAGATTGTTTTTAAACTACACAAAAGTTAGGATAAATTGAAGGAATTGAATCTACGCTGCCATGAAACGACTACTGACAACTTCCTTAAAAAGCCCGGCTGATATCGTACATTTGTAGATATAGTGAGCTTTAACTCTAGCTAACATTTAAGGATGCACCGATATGAAACTTTTGGCCGAAACGATAACTCTTAATATTTGAAAGCCGCTAACCGATATATTGGCCGATAAATCTAAATCCAAATTTTATTTTGAGAGCCTGATTACAAAAAAAAAGCCTCTCCATTAAAAGCCACATCTCAAGCACACAATGTTCTCATTATAATTTTATGTAGGCGATATGAAAGACTTGTGCTGAACATGTTGCACGTAACTGTATTTTCCTTTTTGAAGTTATTTCAATCATATTTCAAGCAATTCAAAGCCCTCATGTTGAATAGTGAGCATCTGAAGTGTCTCAGCTGAAGGAAATAATACTTTATTTATTGGCCAAATTTTCCTATCGGGCCGATAACGATAACATTAAAAGTTAGCATATATCGGCCGATATCGATATGTTGGCCGATATATCGTTCATCCCTAATTTCACTCATATTTCAAGCAAGTAACATTTGCAATTTCACACTAGTAGTAAGTCAGAGACTCCAAAACAACCTGTCTTTGCTGTCCCGTCGGGCTCAAGTAGTGCTGCAGGTTTACAGGCGTCGCTCTTATCAACCCTACTGGATTTATATGTGCTTATCTACAGAACAAAAACCAAAGGCAGCTCAATCACTACATCTTATTTGAATTCATATCTGCCCAAACAGGCTGTTGAGTGGAGCCTGAAACACTTCAATGGCCTTTTAGACATTTTGGGTGGAGCGGAGAGGCAAGTCTTAGCCGGTCACAGGGTGTTTGGCATTTGTTGGGGAATAATTTCACGTCTGTCACGGATAATAGGATGACTTCGGTATAATTCCACACGCCTTGTTTCGGTCCAGCGGAATAGGCAGTGGTGCATGGAGACTGTAATGAAACTCAGTGTGGGGTTTTATAAAGGATGAGTTGGTTTGGTAATCACAAGAGAACTTCGGTCTGTGTGTAATATCCATCCACATAAACATGCAATAGAAATTCCAGGGCCAAGATGTCATTTTACGACCAATGGGGAATCCAGATTGAAGTGACGTTCACTAAACTTCCAGAGCAGAAACATGCAGACTTATGAAAAATGAAGTGTGCACTTGTTGCACCAAAAGGAAATGGAAATGTTACTTAGGATCTGATTGACCAAACAATAACAGATAATCAGAGTGTGAAACTTAATTGATAACAGTGATTATTTTCACAATTCTGTTTAGTGCCACTAGAGGTGGAGAAACTATACACTTATTATAATTAAGCAAATTACGATAATAACCCCATTGTATATTTTGGCATTTAAGATTTTTAAATAATATGACATTTTAGACACTGGAAATGGAAGGTCATGTCAACCTACAATGCAAGTTGCATGTAGGACACAGTCTGCCATGCACTGTGCTCTTTTGTCTCTCCACAATTTGGCAAAATAGTAAGTTAACAGGGTGTTTATGCACACTATATAGGCTACTACAATTTAAAGCAGCATGGTAGTATGCAAAAACAAAAATAATCAATTAGATCAAACCAATCCCCAACCACAACCCCACTCTATAAAGCTCCGCCTTGCAAAAAAATGTCAGCCAACCAGATTTCTCCAAGGCGGAGTGTGTTTATGACTCTGTAAAAAGCACTGTCAAAGAGACAGATGTGACGCCTATTTCACTGATATCTGACAGGGACTTTATGCATTATATATAGCAATAGACATTGCCAATTCTATGGTATTTAAATTAATCTTATTTGCAGTAGTCCGATAGTCAAATTGTACTACACTGTATTGGACACCCACTCCGTTTTCTAGATATCAGCCATTTGAAACAGTTTACAGAAATTTGGCCTCAAAAGTGTAACAAAACAAGTACAAAAAGGGGGAGGGGTGCTGAAGAATTCAGTCAATCTCCTCCTCCACTCGAGTTTCTCAAATAAATGCCCCAGTTATGAGTCCATTTATACCTCTGGGGTCTGAAGGGCAGAGACTGTGTCTATATGTGATGTATTTCTGTGTGCGTTTGCTTAAGGGCCTCCGGTGGGTTAATAATTGATTATTCGTCCAATCAAACTTTGACCTTCCTTTCTCAAACTCTCTCTAAAAACCCAATCTGAAATCCTGTCTGTCACACACAAAACTGCAAATCCGTCAAGCCTGCCTTTCCCCCAAAAAGACACACACCCAAAAACGTCATTCAAATTCCTCACTAAAATTCATGAGCATAAAACACTAGAACACACACTATCAATCTGATTTTACATAGAAAAAGGAGTGTACTAAACATATAAACGCGCCTGTTAGGTTATTATTTTTTTCTTCTTCTTCTTCTTTAAAGCTTATCTTTCCTCTCCAGAACAGCAGATAAACTCCAGAAACAGCATTTCGGCAGCTATTTTAAGCTCCTGTATGGTGATATCTAACGCTACTGCCATTTTAAATCCGGATGTCTGGCTGTAACTAGAAGTCTAAATGTCGCTTTGAGAAAGAACAGAGTAGGGGGGAAAAAGCTGCACTAGCGGATGAAACTCGCACTAGTAAAACAGGTTCAGCCGTTACAATGTATCACTCACGCACACACACGCGCGCGCACGACTGAAACATTGTAACCCCTTAACATTCGAAACCCGCGAAACATTCTAACATTCGAAGCGAGTTCTAAGCGCATATAAAAGCCGTCTAATGATAATACGGCACAGTATGCGTGACCAAAAACGTGTTATTCACACAAATATGCACCTAACACAGGCCCCTGCGGGGGCCCCCGAGCTTTTCCCGTCAGAACCTCTTACCTTCCTCTGCTGTTTCTCCCAGGCCGGGTCCAGTAGTAGGTCCCGATCCCAATCGTTCTCCTGCTCCATGTATCTTTGCTGTTGACCGCTGTACGAATAATGTGTTTGATTATTAGCAGCGTGATAATCTACCATGTCACAAACCCTAGGGCACTGTAAAGACTCTTCCTAACCGACCAACGAGAAGGAATGAGACTGCACTACTCGCTCTCGAAGTCTTTGTTGCTCGGTGTGAAGTATCCGCTGCGTGGACTGACAGGATCCCCGCCGAAAGTGTGTTCCTCCACCCTTCCTTCTGACGAAAAATGGAGTAGGAGAGACGCGCCGCTCCCACTGAGGAGGAGGTAGTAGGCCCTAGAAACTCATGAATATTTAAATTAGCTGTTTACTTATTCAGAAGATATCCGACCTTAGCTCTACCCACGAACTGGGTGGGCTTCTGCGATTGGATGATATCGCAGAGGGAAGTTTTTTTAAGAATAGAAAATGTGAATTTGAGCATGTATATGAAAATGTTCGCTGAGGATTTCAAAACACGAAATCTAATCTAAGGTTTTCTGAAAGGACGTGTGAACTGCACTGTTTATTTTAAAATAAATAAATGACGTGTTCTATTTATATATATATAATTATATTTAAATATTTTGGAATATCATATTATATTTAGGATTTTCATATACATGTTCATAAATTTGTATATATACAGTATATACATATATTATACATGTACATAAATATGTATATTATATATAATTTAAGTATTTTAAGTATTTTAGGAATTCATTACTTACATTGTATAAATAGATTTTATATAAAATGTGTATATAATTATATTGAAATGTTTTGGATATTAATTATATTTAAAATGTATTGACATATAATTTACACATTTACACACACACACACACACACACACACACACACACACACACACACACACACACATATATATATATATATATATATATATATATATATATATATATATATATCCAAAAATATATATTTTATATAAAATGTGTATATAATTATTTCTATTATTATAGGTAATCAAAAGCAATGGGCTTAGAAAATGTCACTTTAAAGATACTTATTTTTGGCTTGTACATCAGTGTATCCTGTATCTTCTAACTTTACACAAACAGAAAGAGTGAATCTATTATTAATACACTTTCCACGAAACACTCACCAGCCGGTTGTGTTGTTTTTCTAAGCTTCATTTGAATTCCACTGTATACAGTTCTAATAACACATATTGTTTGGGGGGAAAAAACACATGAACGTGTATGACTTGAATTTATTGTAGTTAAACTGGTCTGGTTCTCTGACAGCTTTAAGCTGCTTAAACCCAACATTAAAATTTCATGGTGTCTGTCAAAGGAGACGTGAAGTGGGTCAACATCAGACAGATGAGTACATCGACCATACGCTGTTGTTTACATTGTTTACAATACCCAAATCCTGAGTATTAAACTGCATCAAACTCATACACACCCCCAATGATTGATATTGATCTTTATTTATAGCTAATCTCTTCTATTATCTGTAATATCCAAATACAAATCGGTAGCTTATTTGAATCATTTACTGTTTTGCAATTCAAAGCATGTCAAAAATCATAGCTGGGAAATTTTAGACCTAAAGCTTATGCAAGATTCCTGAACTGATCCCATCCACACATATTTCATTATCTGCCATATTTCCCAGTCATGTGTGCTCTCAAAAGTTCTCACTGTAATAAATGTTAACGGAACGTGTCTCCAGAGAAAGAGGAACAACGCATTTAAAGATCACAATTATTCATATGAGTTTTGTTTAAAGTCACCATGAAATCAAAATTGACAATTCCTATTTTTCATGGAATATTGCAGTATTTATTATAAATGATTTATCTGTGAATAGCATTATTTTTATTATTCATGTGTCTCGTAATTTTTAATCAGACTAACTTCCCCTTCCTCTCACAGCAACATCTCTTCTCTTCTCTGATGATGTGTTTACTGGCGTGAGGGCGGGGCAACCTGTCACTCACATGAGATCGACCAATAGCAATCCACAACCATCCAATCAAGCCCCGCCCTACATTTGTTCTTGTTCGAGAAGCCGCTTCACTCAGTATACGTCACTATAGAGAAGAAAAAAACTATCGCAACTTCCGTTTCATGCTGACTTTAAAGCAACGAGATCTGATTAATATGTCAGAATATATATTATTTATTATCTTATAACATATTTATACATTTAAGAAATGTTAATTTTTAATTTATTATTGTTCCGATTCCAATTTATTTTTAAAGCACATGATACAACAATGTTGATCATAGTGCTACTCAAACAATAAAACATTAAAATATAACAAACACTAATTATTAAACTTTCGATTATTATTATTATTATTAAATGTAATAACTGAATTTTTTTTTTATTATAGCCTATTACTACAAAAAAAATATGACGCCAATTTCTGTAGAATTTTTTTTATTAAGCAAATTCATTAAGTGGCATCTGTCTAGAAGCAGTAAAATCTGGTTAATATTTGCTCTCTACAGGTTCTGTGCAGTGATATATACAGTAGTTTTGCATCATATCCGCTGTATTGTCCAGTCCTGGAACGATCCATTTATCAAGAACAGTTGAAGCAGATGTATATGTTGTTTTCCTGCCGCTGGTCTGGAATCAGTTGTACATGGTCATGTGCAGAAACTACAAATCAAGAGGAAGAGCGAAAGAAACAAACACATAAATATTCATTTGACGCACAGTAAATGAATCAGATTTTTCACAAGATAAGAAATGCACGTAATCACTGTCAGTCATGTTGCAGAAAGACGGTTAAGAGGAATTAGGAAGCTTGGATCAGATCAAAGAGGTGCAGAGGATGAAATATTGAATGTGTGTGTGTGAGATGCTCAACGCTCTCATGTGTTTCATGTTTTTACCTGTCTGCAGTTCACAGAAATCATTCCCATTCCCGTCATATCAAAGGACTGAAACTTGCCTGAAGACAAAGACAAACACACGCGCACACAAGCAACAGTGACATTTTTAAATTTGTGGCTTAATACTTAAGTGAAGTACAAATACTTTTTAGGGCCTTCTAAACAGTATATTTACTATTTTACCATTAAAACCATGCAAACTTCTTTCTCTGAAATGTTATGCATGAAAAATATACTTTTATTTTATATAAATTATTTTAATGTTGTTTCTTATGCAATGCCAAGAGTGCAAACACTATTTGGACCACTTTGCAATAACCGTAACAGTAATTTGACTTGGATGTGTGTGTTCTTACGCATCATGCAGTCCAGTTTCATGAGCAGGAAGAGGAATCCCGGGAAGCTGACGGTCATATCTGGCTCTGTGTAGCGCAGGCCGATGAGCTGCAGTATGAACTCATCCACCTGTATGCCTAGACCAGAGCAGACGAGCACAGATCAACCTGATCATCAGCCCACACACTCCTCCTTCAACATTCCTCTCACAGATGAATGAACAGGTTTCTCTTCTGAAAGCTGGGTGTGTTAAAGCCTGACGTGTGTGGGAAACCATTTCACTAATAGCGTCTGAGTAACAGAATGTGTGTGTGTGTGTGTGTGTGTATGTGTTCATTCTCTATAAACGAACTGTTGCGTCAATGAGTGCATTTGCATGTATAGGGTGTGTTTGTGTGTGTGTGTGTGTGTGTGTGTGTGTGTGTGTGCGTGCTCATACTTGCATTCATGTGCGTGTGAGTAAGTGTGTGTCATAGGTTTCACCTGCTGCTGACAGAGCGGGGGAGATTTCTTGATAATCCAGCAATTGGTTCTTGTTTTTGTCAAATGTCATAAAAATACCCTACAAAATCACATACAGAACATGTAATCCAGTCTTTATTTGATCTAAAATGTAGTAATGAATATTAATCAATTCCATGAAACAATAGAGTGCAACAGTCAGGTTCCAGCAGTACAAACTCCATTCATTTTCTCCATAAGGAAATTGATTTTAAATGATAACTTATAAAGCTTAAAGACAGACCTACCGTGAGCAACGAGGTTGTTAATTGATGGTATTTGCTTTGTGGTGAAAAACTACATTACCCATGATGATGTACAGACAATTCCACCAATCAGAGAGTCGAAAGATCACGTTAGCTCCGCCCACTCCACATCACTTTTAATTTGAATATCCTGTTTGCAATGCTTGGGAATTTCGTTCTTTGCCTCACTAAACCTGTTGTATAAAGCTAAAGTTTATGTTCTTTGTACCTTGTGTCCGATTTTCAAATACTTGTTTGCTTCAAATTAAAGTTTGTAATGTTGTAATTCACCTCAGAGCTGATTGGCTTGGTACATGGGTTATTACGCTTTAATGAAGTTTTTTTTTTAAATCCCTATGGGAGAAATGAATGGAAAAAAATTATTCCGGAACCAACGGCACTGAAAAAGTGAGCGGCCACTAATGGACTCTTTAATAATTCATCCAAAATGAGGGTAAATTATAAAAGAATTGTCCGTTTTAGTTGAAACACATTTTTTAAAATGTTCTTACTATGATGTCACTTGTCATGTGACATGACAACACACTGCTTTCACCTCACTGTAATCAAACACTCCCTACACATTCATTAAAACAGGTAAATGTACTCACCGTCCACTTCCCGAGTTTTTCCCACAATGCCTGGAACTCTGTCAAATCGAGTCGACCCATTCCTTGGCTCTGATTGGTCCAGTTAAGGTGACATTCCGATCTCCACCCAATCTTATACATTCTTTTGAATTGCACCATAAAATACCTCACACACCCAGATGTGTCCGAAGAGAGTGAGATAAGACCCGGGCTATGCTAAGAATGGAGTACTAGCATACTGCAAACTATTCTTAGAAATAGAATGTGAATCAAACTGTTGCATGACACACTATCGGTCAAAAGTTTGGAATAATTCAGATTTTTTAATCTTTTCTGCTCACCAATACTGCATTTATTTGATCAAAATATAGTAAAACTGTGGAATATTACTCTTTAGCCGGAACTAGACTCGCGTACGGCTGTTAACCAAAGCCAGTAGTTATAATTTATAAAGTTTTCTTACAAAAACGCATCGCTTCGCTTAGGAGGGCCTTTATTATCCCCCTGGAGCTGTATGGATTACTTTTATGATGGATGGATGCACTTTTTTGGGCTTCAAAATCCAAGGTATCATTCACTCCCATTATAAAGCTTAGAAGAGCCCGGATATTTATTAATATAACTCATATTGTGTTTGCCTGAAAGAAAAAAAGTCATTTACACCTAGGATGGCTTGAGGGTTAGTAAATTATGGGGTAATTTTCATTTTTGGGTGAACTATCCCTTTAAGTTAAAGCACTAAAATTATTAACTGGAAATAAATAACTAAAACTGAGATTAAAAGAACAATTAAACCGAAGTAGCGATATTTAAAAAAGAACAAAAGAACATGATGAAATTGTTAAAAATTAAACAAAAATCATAATAACTAAAAATATAAAAAAAAAAGTTAAATAAAAATATTAATAAAGTAAAACAAGTGCACTAGATATACAGGATACATCCATGAGCACCACAAAACTCTTGGATTGCTCCAAACTCAGTTTCTTCTCACTACCTGCGAAAACTGATCGGACAGAAAACAAGAAAAACAACATCAACAAACTCACTTCCTAACTGGTTAACACATCACTTCCCGTATGGTTTTCAGCTCCGCTTGCAGAACGAATGAAAAGAATTGCATTATAACGGCACTGGAGAGGAACAGTAAACATGACTTCTCCTGCTAAGAGTGTTTTGCATTGAAATGCAAATGTAGAAAAAAAGAAGTAAATAGATGAAAAGCACCGTTTGAATAAACATTTTCTCACCTCCCTTTGCAATGGCTTCAGTCAGCAGGTTATACAGATCCAGCGGCCTACAGTACGAACCCTGCAGACAACGCATATGAACATACTGTACAACATGATGCATATGACATTAGAAATGACAATACATGCACAAACTCAGCATGCAACTGACAGTTTTTACCTTGACACAGTGTTTCATGAAGAGAGCTTTGGCTTCGTTTATAGACGGCAGACCTGCGAGACGTGGAGACAGCGGCTGCACACACACAGACACGAATGGAAATCATTCAAAATGAGCAATTCAGTGAACACAGTGATCATAAATGGTCAAAGCAGTGAAACTAGACAGTAAATCTCTCTGTTTTACCGGTGTAGGTGAGGTTGCATCTATTCCAGGTCTTACAGCAGCTCTGCAAACACACACACACACACACACACACATATTTAGGCAATGCTGTAAATTAATACACTGTATAGAATTTTTTTTTTTAAAGTAATAAAACCAAGATTATTGGAGTATGTTGAACAAGAATGGTTTTTTTTTCAGTGTACGTTAAAACAAAGACTTTAGATTCATATTACATTAAAAAAAACAAGCGTTTCTACCGTGGGAAATGAAAATAGACAGAATTGAGTATTGAGTATGAATATAAAAAAGTATAGAGCGATAGCATTAATCATTGTTTTTGCACTCTTACAAAAAATAAATATACTTCTAGTTAATTTTATTAAGTATATATAAGTAAAGTTGAAGTATATTATAAGTGTACTTTATGTAGTAAGTATACTAATATCAATGTACTTGTAAGTATACTTTTACCTTTTCAATACTTAGGACTAAATTGGAACACTTTTTAATGTATAAAAGTATACTTGTAAGTGTACTATGAGAATAACAGTAGTAAACTTTGAGCTTTGAAAGTTTTTTATCTGTACTGCAACTATACTACAAGTAAAATTATAGGTATACTAGTATACTTGACTAGGTTACTAGTCAAATAGCAATTTTTTTAGTTAATGAAAGTACACTTTGAAGTATACTCTCAGTAAACTGCTAGTTTAGTTGTTTTATACTGCAAGTATCCTTATAAGTTTTCTTTAAGTGAAAAACATCATACTTGTAGTTTACTATTTATATATTATTTTAGCACTTTAAGTATATCACTATGTTCCTTTTTAGGTATTCATTTTTTATACTCGAAATATACATTTCACTGTACTTTAACTCTTTCCATTTTAAAAACATTTTATTCTAGATTCATACATTCATACTTTTTATCAACACTTGAAACTTATTTTTTCTTCAGTGCAATTTTAAGTATATTTATGAGAAGTACATAAAAAGTAGACTGAAAGTATACTTATTTTTAGTTTAAAAGAAGTATACTAATAGCACACTTGAATAAACTTCTTTTTCGTGAGGGTAACTAAAACTTCTAAACTATTAAAAATAATTTTCGTTAATGGAAATAAGGCTGAAATAATAAAATGTAAATATTAGACAAAAAAACGTATACTTAACTCAAACAAATATTATAAATGTTGCCTTGGCAAATAACTAAAGTAAAATAAGCAGAAGTACAAAAATTACTCATTATAATGTATTTAGTATAAAAATACATTAGAGATAAACAAAAACTAATAAACAGTAAAAAGCACATTACAAAATTACTAAAAACCTAAACTAAAATTAAAATAAAAAATGGAAAATATAAAATAAAAGCTACTTTAAAATATTTTTTTAAAAATAATATAATAGTATATAAATACTATTAAAATGTGCTGCTGCTCTTGAGAAATATTTGAGTTCACACTGAGATCTCTGACTTTTAATTGCAGCAAATCTAAGGCAGTATTTGTTGTGTGTATCATCATCATCATCATCATCAAAGGTTTATTAAGGACGAACATGGTCCAAAACACAAACAGTAACAGATTAGATTACGGCAGTCTGTTTCTCAGTATAAACACCGTATGAACTGAGATATTTAAGAGATCAGGTTAGTGATTTTCTCACATTAGGCAGAGCCTCACTCACTTGGTGGCGTTTCCTTTCTCGGTCAGGACTCTCAGGAGGAATTCTCCCACCTGATTGGTCTCCGCAGTGCTGGGAATGATGATGTAATTGCCGGGTGCCAGGCGATCGCGCAGCACAAGCTCCCGCCGCGGGACGTAACCGTGATCTTTAACGGTGCTGAGCACCGGACTGTGCAGAGACACGTCCCGGGAGGAGAGGAAATCCCGCTCGGATCCGGCCTGATCACACAGACACCAGACTCAGATGTGCAGAGAGACACTACACACTCAAATCAGGTCAGGATGATCTCAGAAACTCTAGAATATTATAATATATTCACTACTGAAACATTTTTTGGAAGAACTATGATTATTAATGTTTTTGAACATTTTGAACATTTTGCATGTTTTTGAGTCTTTTGCAGAGCAAAGCTTAATTTATTTGATCAATAAAAAAATAATATTCTTAAAATATTTTTACAATTTCAAATAACTGTTTTCTATGTGAATGTCACAGTCATGTTCATCTGTCCTGTTGTTTTTGGTTTTATCTGTCACATGCCGTCCTTGTTCAGTTTTCCCACTCCTCGTTTGTCTTGTTGTCTCAGCTGTTTCGTTAATCATCGTCATCTCTGTCACCTGTCTTCTGTTCATAGTCTCTGTATTTAGTTCCCTCTGTTCAGTCAGTCTTGGTCCGTTCTCGTCAGTTTAACGTTGTGTGTGACCGACCTGCTACTTCTGTGAGTACTTATAAATAAAACTTGGATTTGAACCGTCAGCCTTCTTGTCATCTACCTGCACAAAACCCTGACAGTGAATATATTGTAAAATGTAATTTATTCCTGTGATGTAAAGCTGAATTTTCAGCATCATTACTCCAGTCTTCAGTGTCACGTGATCCTTCAGAAATCAGTCTAATATGATGATTTGCTGCTCGACTGTTATTGGTGCTCAATTATTAATACTTTAATAATTTAAAATTATTTAATTATTTGTTTATCATATTTTTGGGGAAATCATGGAAATAAATGATAGTTTAGTTCATTTATTGTCCACAAGTGGAAATTTGTCTTTGGCTTCACTATACACCACACACAAGGACACCAACACAAACATAAAAATAAACAAACAAAAAAAATAAAACAATAACAATCCCACGTACCTATGCATAGCCTACATATATCCTACTCATATTCATATCTTCTCAGCATTTAAAATTCAAATGATACATGATATTTGATGAATACTGCATTTATACCGCAAATATAAATCTATCCTAACATAAATTACTTTAATGTCACTTTATCTTACTGACCTTAAACATTTGAAGGCTAGTGTATCACTGTTTCCACAAAAATCTGTTTTCAACATTAATAATCAGAAATGATTCTTGAGCATCAAATCATCGTATTATACTGATTTCTGAAGGATCATGTGACACTGAAGACTGGAGTAATGATGCTGAAAATCCAGCTTTGATCACAGGAAACATTTTAAGATATTCAAACAGAAAACAGTCATTTTAAATAGTAATAATATTTTAGTTTTTACTGTATTTTTGATCAAATAAATGCTGCCTTGGTGAGCAGAAGAAACTTCTGTCAAAAACATAAAAAAAATCGTAATTATTCCATACGTTTGATATAGGTATGTAATATGTTATACAGAATATAATATGATAAAGTGAATAGTTCTTTCTTTAAAATGTTTATCGCAGTCTGGGAACCAGTAAACATCTGTTTCCCGGTGGACTGATATAGAGATGAGATGAGATTGCAGCTTGCGGGACAGTGAAACTTCACGGGTTACCTTGTATATGTGCATCCCGACGGGGAACAGAACTCCTCTCTGACGAGTGTGTTTCTGCATGAGTGCCAACAGGAATGAGCACGTTAGTTCAGGGTCACTGGGGTCGTCGTCCTCCTCACGCAGGGTCAGATTAAACTGAGGCGGCCCTACACACACACACTTCTCTGTTACCTTAAATTATATGTTTATCTCTGTAAAGCTGCTTTAAAACAATCTACATTGTTAAAAGTGCTATATAAATGAGGATGACACACACACACACACACGATTCCATTATATTAGTGAGGACATTGCATAGACTTCCATTGGTTTTATATCAGGTTACAGTTTTTGCCCATTGCTTGAACACATTTTGCAAAACTTCGCTCATGGTGCCAAAACTTTACACACAAGTAAACATGACACAACATTGGGAAATATACCATGCGCTCAGTTTTGTTGGCGGGTCGGGGGGGATTGTTCGGTTTTTGGTGGTTGGATGGGGCTTACATGCGCTTCATGAGACACACACGCACATTTGCACACACACGTAAGGTCTCTCGCTCTCTCCTTCTCTGCCGAGCGCGCGCTACACGGTTTGGAGCTCGCGAGCTCTAGATTCCGGGAGATTTGAACTAATTTGCGGGCATCAGGGAGCCGCTATAAATATGCAGGAGACTCCTGGAACTTCCGGGAGACTTGGGATATCTGTGAACGCATACCTCTCTGTCCAATCATCTTTGAAAACTCTATTTTCTTCGTCAACTTTTCTTTTCCTGGACAATGACATCCTCCACACCCATTCAAACGCTTACTGCAGTGAAATGTCGCGTCGCGCCCGATTACGTCAAAAGTCATAGGCTCACTGGATGTCATGGCAACTAAATCACGGAGGAAAACTTTAAATATCTCGCCTTCGTTTTAATTTCGGACCATCTAAAAAAATACATACAAAATACACAAATGATTTTAACATGGGTTTATCAAAGTAGGAAATCCACACTTTTAATCCCTTACACACAATTAGTGCTCTTGAAATATGAAATGGAGGCAGGTCCGGATTGAATTCCCTCCGGATCCGGATCCGGACTAGAGTCCGGACTTTGAGAAGTACTGCTCTATAGGGTTTAAAAATGGTAAGGGGGCAAGTATACCACTTCAAATTGATTGTGGTTGGTGAACCAGTTCTGGACCAGAGCAGCCCGATGGAAACTGACATTATCCCATACCACCACAAACCTGGCCTGATCTGGTCTGTTCTATACAACTATATTATGGAGAGCATCTAGAATAGTATATGTATATGTTGGCTATTGTATGGACCTAGTTTTGCATGATAATGCAGAAGCCCTCGAAGGCTTATGGCGGCACACAATGTGATATTTCCCCCGCGCTGCCCCGGGACGTGCACAATTGCCTTTTGGCCAATTACATTACGACCCTGTCGTCTTGATTTGCTCAGCTCGAATCCATCTTCATCAATGAAAATGAATTTATGAGGCTGTGCTGCTCCATCCATGACCAAGATTCTCTGTAACAAACAAACAACAACATATTACTGCACTACAGTGCTACACATACAGAACCCTCACCCCATCACACAGCTACCTGTGTAGCTCTCCGAATGGATCCATGTGGTATTGATATGGTACATATTCAGCTGCTACTGGATTTCACCAATACTGTATTCGATTGTTAAGTCTGACGTCACGCGTGACGTTTAGCCTCTTCCGGGCCCAAGCGCTCCGCTCGTCCACTCCAGATCCTAGACTACATAAACCCTTTTCTTAAAGGGCTTTTTTCGCTTCAGTGCCAGTGGGTGTTACTAGGGATTAAGGGATAGCACCCACTGGCGCCAAAGTTTCTTCATTCGTTTAAGATTTGTAACTTACCTTATCAACTGCAGCCATTTTCTCTTATCTTTCTCGTCACAGGGAAAGCGGTAGAATGACAGTTGAATGTCACTTGTTTTTTTTAACTCAGATCTATTTAAACAACACGGGAACACGTTAAAACTTGGGCGAAAGCGGTAGGTAGGTAGAGAGGACCCGGCCTTTGGACCCGGAAACAGTATTATCGGAGAGTGGTTACGTCACGACTTAACAACCGGATTGTAAATGTAAAGGACAGTTACTGTACACTTACCAGTACACATTCAGCTCGAAGTCCTATGACCCTGACACTGTTCCTCTCAAATGGGACCCTGTAGAGCTGCTTCATGGTGATGTTGTGTTTTCCCAAGATGCGTCTGATGGTGGTGATGCTCACATGGTTTATGCTGTTGAACACTTGCCTGTCTGCAAGTATTTTCTGTCGTAGCTGGCGGATACGGATGGCAATGTCTGCCCTTACCAGGTCCACAATGGCAAGTTCCTGTGAACAGGTGTTGGCGTCCTCCCCAGAAGGTCTTCTAGTCATTCTAGAGAAATACAACCACAAATAGTCATCGGTTTGCTTCTTTTTCTTACATTACTTTACTGTATATACACTGTATCATCCACTGTACTGAAACATCTCAATATACTGTAAGTAATCATCATGGTATGTTTCACAAAAACTACC
>JAPDVR010000009.1:42106848-42181848 GCA_026230005.1 Gila orcuttii | reverse complement strand
GCCAGCCCTTAAAAGTTATTAAAGACATCGTTAAAATAGTCCAAGTGACTACAATGGCTCAATCTTAAGTTTATCAAACGACGAGAATACTTTTTGTGCGCAAAAAATAAATAAATAACGACTTTATTTCAACTATTCGTTTCCTTCTCTGTGGGCCTCGAGTCAGTTCACTAGTGATATAGCGCAGTTCTTCTGTTGTTGTACGTCACACGCATCACACACATGACCAGCATTGGCCAATAGTGAGCCTACGTGTGACGTAGCTCTACGCTATCACACTACGTTAACTGACTAGAGAAGGAAATGAATAGTTGAAATAAAGTCGTTATTTTTGTTTTTTTTGCGCACAAAAAGTATTCTCGTCGCTTGATAAACTTAAGATTGAGCCACTGTAGTCACTTGGACTATTTTAACCATGTCTTTAATAACTTTTCGGGGCTGGCAAGTTTCAATCCCTCAAGAAGCCTATGGAGGAGTGATCCAGCTCTCAGATTTCATCAAATATATCTTAATTCGTGTTCCGAAGATGAACGAAGGTCTTACATGGTTGGAACAACATGAGGGAGAGTAAATACTGACAGAATTTTCATTTTTGGGTGAACTATCCCTTTAAAAGCAACATTCCAATTATGTTTGCAAAATGGAATGTTCGCTAAAAGGAAGAGTAGGCGATTTATTCCAGATTTTTTTTTGTTATGCTGGTTGAAAGTCTCTTTACATCCTGATAGCAATCACAAAGTTAAGTGGTCTAAATGTAATTATATGTATATATTTTGTCTGTGGAAAGCGTAGGACCATAAAATGTTCGTCCAATCATTGAATTCAGTCCGAGAGCAACGATAGGTCACACGTCATCAGTGTGTTTCATGCTATGAGTTAGACAGACGTCAGTCACCAAGCACCACAAACGAAACAGCAACCGCTTTTCACAGTTCCTTCTGAACCAAAACAACAAGCTTATACTGCGTTCACGCCATAACTACTGTCATTTGGAAGAGATGGAAACCCATGACGTTATTCTCGGGGCAGAATCAAATTTATGCCTTTCGATTGAATCTGCAGCAGTCAGGTGATACAAGTCATTACTCTTTAAGTTATGTTCATTATAATTGTAATGTTATGTGCTTTAGGACATGAGGTAGTTTAATGCCGTCTCTCGTGATGATTTAGTTTGCTCCGTTTGCTCTGTGTTCATGTGTTTTGGAGGAGGAGTGGCTTTGGAGAAGCTCTAAGAGGAGGGTGGGATTTTATGCTTTCAAAGCTAGCTTGCTATTGCTAGCCAGTTCGAAATTACCTACCCTACCTTTAATGTTCACATAAACAAGATTTTTTTTTAAACATAACTTTTTGAGAGTTCAGAAATAAAGTTTTCATAACTTAATGAAAATGTTAAAAACATTCTTAGAACATATTTTTGTTAGCAGGGTATAAAGTTACCTGTATTTTTAAATTAGTATTACTTATTTAAAACAACCCAGCTGAAGTGTGATTGATATTACTTAGAATGGACAATAAAAAAAAAAAGTTTTTGCAAATGTACTCTTCTGTTGTAAATATTCTAATTGGGAGAAGGTGTGCAATAATAAAAAGTTTGTGTTAAATATTTAGGTTGCATTTGTGAGTTAATAAAAATGTACTGGTTGTGTAAACTTGGCACATAATATCTAAATATCGATAAATGAATCGATATAGCCCTGAATCGAATCGAATAGTATCGCAGATTTTTTTTGAGGTATCGCAAATATTGTATCGCTGACTGAGAGAATCAATATCACATCGTATCATGATGAACTATCCGATTTGCATCCCTAGTATGTGCAATTCCAGACATACTCTAGTTCTTTAAGCTGATGGCTCCCTCTGGTGGAACTCTGAGCATTAAAAAACACTGATGAAACATAAATCAAGAGCTGGTTTGACAAAGTCAGAGACAAACAGAGAGAGAGAGAGAGAGAGAGAGAGAGAGAGAGAGAGAGAGAGAGAGAGAGAGAGAGAGAGAGAGA
Organism: Gila orcuttii; assembly: GCA_026230005.1. NCBI lineage: Eukaryota > Metazoa > Chordata > Actinopteri > Cypriniformes > Leuciscidae > Gila > Gila orcuttii. The sequence goes on along the minus strand of JAPDVR010000009.1, from coordinate 42,179,845 downwards.
GAGAGAGAGAATCAAGGTAAGCATTTCCCCCTCACCGTCTCCAGGCCTGTCACAGAATAGGCATGTCTGAACAAAATCCCCAAATCATTGCTCTTCTCAAGGGGTCCCTGCACAAAGACAAAGAGACATGACAAAAGAGTACCTTCACAAAACAACAGCTGTCAGAAAAAAACACTTTCCTGGAACTCAAGAAAGATCCTTTTACCTAGAACACAACAAAGAAAAAAGACGGCACGTCACGCACACACGGAAAACAGATATTTGCTCACTCTACTGTGTACTTTGAGCATTATTGTTGTGAATTTATAACATTATGCAATGTTGTGTCCTGGTGGTTACAAATCTGGGCTGCTGATTGAAAGGTTGCAGGTTCAAACCTGCAAGTTTTGATTAGTGAGCTTTAAATAATAAGCCCTTAAGCAGGAAACCCGAGGTTACTTCAAGTGTATGAAACAGTAATTTAATATAGCCAAGTCGCCTATATAAATTCCAGCAGAGATGATAAATATAGGATCTGTTCTGTTCTTTTATTATTTTTAATATTTATTAACATTAAATATATTATATATTTTTTTGTACATAACCATTCAAAAGTTTGAGATAAGATTTTGTTTTTAAAGAAACTAGTATTTTACTTTTTTTTATAGAGGATGCATTAAATGAATCAAAAGTGACATTAAAGACATTTATATTGCTAAAGAAGATTTCTATTCCAAATAAATGCTGTTCTTATACAAATAAATATCTCTTTAAATAAGACATGTGAAGAGTGTAAACCTGTGAGTTAGCACAGTTGATCAGAGCTCCTTTCTGCAGCAGGGAACGCAGAAACGAACCCAGTGCCCGAGGGAGAGACGCCACCATGAAAACCTCCGTAATCCCACCTGTCATGTCCACCATCGCCTCGTGAGGTAAGCCCATATTCAGAGCGTTATAACCACCCTTCATCCTGAGAAAGAGATGAAGAAGACATTGTGAGCAACAGACAAAAGCAGTTTCTGTGCATGAGGAATACAAAAGATTTATTTTTTTAAATAAATGCTGTTCTATTCATCAAAGAATCCTGAAAATGTAAAACAAGCAATGCATTCTCAAATGTCTTTCTAGCCATGGCCTATATATACCCTATATATTTGGTGCTATAACCAGTAGTAAAGAGGAAGAGATGATTGGTTCACATGCCACTGGAACTGAAGCACTACAGCGATCTGTCACAACACATTAAAGAGAGTCAAAACTGTATTTTATTATGTATTTATATTATTATTTTGAGGCAAAATTGACAATCTGAAAGCTGAGTGTTTTTTAAAAAAAGAAAAGTAACAAAGCAGAAGACTTATTGCGATAATTACATGGGAGGTGCGCTACAAATAATGTTTGGTGAAGTTTTGTTCGCATCAACTGAAAACAATTGGGATTTAACAATTGATCTGGGGATTTAAGAATCAACCATTGCGGCAGAAATCTGTATTTTAGTGATAGGAAAAATTAAGCTTTTCGAAACATTGAATTATTTTAACCAATCCCCGTTGCGAAAGGATTCACAGTTTCGAGGAGCTCGAAACGGCACGCGCTGGTGACCCCTGCTGGTCAGAACGATGTAAATGCAGTGAAAACTCATCCCAAACACGCATAACATCTTTTTCAAATCAATTTCAAATATTTTATTGAAAGTTTAATCTGTTAAATGCAATTAACAAATCACCCAATACCATTTAATATTAAAGGGATAGTTCACCCAAAAATGAAAATTCTGTCAGTAATTACTCTCCCTCATGTTGTTCCAACCCCGTAAGACCTTCGTTCATCTTCGGAACACGAATTAAGATATTTTTGATGAAATCTGAGAGCTGGATCACTCCTCCATAGGCTTCTTCAGGGATTGAAACTTACCAGCCCCGAAAAGTTATTAAAGACATGGTTAAAATAGTCCAAGTGACTACAGTGGCTCAATCTTAAGTTTATCAAGCGACGAGAATACTTTTTGAGCGCAAAAACAAACAAAAATAACGATTTTATTTCAACTATTCATTTCCTTCTCTAGTCAGTTAAACTAGTGTAATTGCGTAGAGCTACGTCACACGTAGGCTCACTATTGGCCGACGCTGGTCATGTGTGTGATCCGTGTGACGTACAACAACAGAAGAACTGCGCTATATCACTAGTGAACTGACTCGAGGCCCACAGAGAAGGAAATGAAAAGTTAAAATAAAGTCGTTATTTTTGTTTTTTTTGCGCACAAAAAGTATTCTCGTCGTTTGATAAACTTAAGATTGAGCCACTGTAGTCACTTGGACTATTTTAACCATGTCTTTAATAACTTTTCGTGGCTGGCAAGTTTCAATCCCTGAAGAAGCCGATGGAGGAGTGATCCAGCTCTCAGATTTAATCAAAAATATCTTAATTCGTGTTCCGAAGATGAACGAAAGTCTTACGGGGTTGGAACAACATGAGGGTGAGTAAATACTGACAGAATTTTCATTTTTGGGTGAACTATCCCTTTAAGTGCCTCTATAATATGCGTTTATTCATTAAACTATAGGGCTTGTTTTGTTTACTCTTTTCCGCCATTTATAAGACAATTAACAATTTCCCTGCTTCCAGTCTCAAAAACGCGTTTTGAAATCGCTGGTGTTTCTGACGTCATAAACTACCTTGAAACCAATCAGATCAACGTGTGATCGTCAACGAGTGGATCTCTGAGCTGAGTAAGTGAGTGGAGGCGGGGCTCATTTGCATATTCATAGAACCGCGTATACTAAATTAGGCAAGGGTGTAGTAGAGTTACATTCAAGCTATTTTAAGGCATGAAGAAATATTTTTTTTAAGGAAAACATTTTTAAATATGACATTTTGGTGATCAAAGATGAGTTTTAAGGGTTAAAATGATTAACTACAGGGGAACTTTAAGGCACTTTTATGTGTTACTGACTTGGCATAAGCCTTCTCCAGCAGAGCGCTCCAGAATTCATCTCTGCTTGAGGAGTGTAGATAGATCAGCCGACCGTCACGTGTGGGCAAGCGGTCATCGACTCGCACCCGATTCCACTCACCATACTGCCAAAACTACAGGCAAACAGAGACACCATTAGAGCCATCATAACTGCTGTATTCAGTGCAGTAACACACGCCACTAACCCGAAAATAGAAGCAGCCGTTGTAGCCCTTCTGAAAACCTTGGCCTGAGGGAACGACGCGATCCAGAAGGGAAGGGTAGAGAGAGAGAGACGCCACGGCAGACAAGAACCAGCAATCACCTGAGAGAGAGAGTTAAAGCATCTTAAACCACGTTAAAACATGTTTTAGCTCTAATTTGCATTTTAAAGGGTAACTAAACCCCTGGTCAGAGCCTGACTCCACCCACTGGCAATATTTGAAAAATGCTGGAAAAGTGGGCAGAGCCCAGCGGAGGGGGGGCGTGCACCTGAGATGCCTCTTTCTTTAGGCAAGGGTGTGGTTAACTGATGGTTGCTTATGTCACGAACCACCGCAACATCCAATAGGAAAATTCAACTGTAGTAGCCACCGTTCAACCTGAAGTGGGCAGCACTCATACGTTTTTACACCATATATTGTAGAATTAAAACACTTTAAACCCAAATGTCAAAAAAATTACTTGAATCAATGAACAGCAATAATAAAGCCCCAGTCTTACAGATCATTAACTAAAAAAAGTTAGTTTAGGGTTTAGTTACCCTTTAATAGTATGTGGTAAAAAATGTTTACTTTAATACACTAGCTCCGAACTAGTTTAGCTTTAGGACATGTGGTGACAACACAGAACCAAAATTGTTAATCATGCAAATCAAGTGAACAAAAATAATCATAAAAATCAAACATTTAAATTGATTAAAATAATAATACAATAACACTCTCGGCAGCCAATAATTCCCACATATTTTCAGATTTTAACCAAACTGATATATTTGATACCCAAATTAAGATCAAAATGATCAAAACTTTGTACACAATCTGATTTTTAGAAGTAAAAGCCCTTTTGCTATAATTGTAAAAATGTCCATCTTCCGCTTATGAAGGTGGTTCAGGTTGTTTTTGCTGTGAAATCATTACTGATTTTGATAAAGTAAACGTATTAACTTTTATACTGTTAGTAATATTTCAAGATGGACACTTACTGGGCTGAAGCAACTTTTGAAAACTAAGCATTTAAAAATAATCTTCCTAAGACATATTGTTGGCTGATATAGAGTGACGACTGAAATATGTATTTTATGTCAGTAGTCAGTAGTAGTAATACTGTTATGAAGATCTGATTAATTTACATTACAAGCATCAGAATTTCATCTTAGTTTTTGTCCATATAAATATCCGCATCTGCAGCAAACTGCATATTTTGCTCAGTTTGGGCCTCTGAATAAAATTGAACTGTTTTTTCCTCCCATCTCCATATTCTCACTATATCATATGAGCCATAAAATCCTGATGGATCAAATATGATACACTCACCAAAAACACATGCAAATCTTTTTATATTTTATTTTATCAAAAGGTTCAATAAACTGTTTCATTTCAAACTTTATTTTTTTCCATACTATGGACGTCAATGGGGTCCGTCAACTGTCTGGTACGGTTACCAACATTCTTCAAAATATCTTCTTTTGTGTTCAGCAGAACACAGAAACTCACACAGGTTTGGAACAACTTGAGGGTGAGTAAATGATGACAAATTTTAATTTTTGGGTGACATTTATATATTAAAGTCCCCCTGTGGTGAAAATCAAGCTTTTAATGTTGTTTATGTCTATGTGGTGTTTTTAATGTGCTTTAAGACAAACCATGTACAAACTCATAAGTCAACACCATTACTGAGTATTTTCTCCTTAAAACTGCAGTGAACCAAAGACAAAGTCTCAAAAACACGGTTTGAAATCGCTGGTGTTTCTGACGACACACACTACCTTGTAACCAATCAGATCAACGTGTGATCGTCAACGAGTGGATCTCTGAGCTGAGTGAGTGAGTGAGTGGAGGCGGGGCTCATTTGCATATTCAAAAACTGTGTGTTACACGAGAACCTGCAAAAACCTGCAGCACCTGTATTATTCTCAATGCCAACTCTTATCGTTTAAATAGTTGAGGATTAAGATCTCACTCAGAACTCCCTGGCAGACGTCCATGCGTGTGGCTCCATCCACAATAAACTGGGGAAACGGACACATCTCCTGGAAAAGAGAGGAGAAAACACGTTCACAAAGGATCATTTTAGGATCAAAGGATATTTAAGAAAAAGAATGACTGCACAGAGTTTAAATATATTTGGAATGACATGAGTAAAATGACAGAATTATGTAATTTTACTCATGTCACTCCAAAATATATATATGTATACACTAAAGAAATATGGTTCTTTAAAGGTTCTTTACATGTAGTAACAGTTCTATTTAGTACCTTATATTCCTGAAGAACCCTTTATATGCTGAAATGGTTCTTTGTGTTTGAGTTTAGGGTTCTTTATTCCCGCCTTTTTGTTTTCAAATCGGTAACTGTCAAAGTCTCCTCAGTATTGATTTTCTGGAACTCAGCTATACAACTAAAAACAGACTGTCAACATACTCTCAACAGGTAAATTATTTCTTTCTTAAAATGTCTATAAATTATAACTTTAAAAATTGAAAAAAATAATTTCCTAACAATCATGTCTTTTTCTCTTTTAGAACATGTAAGTGTGAGCAGCTCTGTTCACTTAAGGGTACTCATCTTCTCTTCTCCACAAAGTAACAGATATATGGAATTTATGATCCATATTGTTTGATTTTTTTGCCTAAACATACCCAGTCAAACATTAAAGCTATACCATGACTTTATATCACTTTTTCCATTTTAGGCTACATGGTAAAGGGCTCATTCTGTCCATTTTAGCTAATTTTGGCCTTCATGAACATAATTGTTTTTACATCAAACGGAAGAGACACACTGTAACTCTAAACTCAATTGTGTATTACAGATGCTGTCCCATATCATAACCTCATAATCTGGAGAGAGAAACTGCCACTCAGAATACACACATAATGAAGGACGTAAAGACATCATAGGGGAATGTGAAGATATTTCACTGGAACTTGGTCTTCATTACATCTATGTCGTGTTCTTTGTCATTTATTAATGTATTCAGCTAACAACTGTTATTATAGCACTGTCATTTTTGCTACAATCTGCCATGTCAATAAAAAATAAAAGTACATAATACAAGAACATGCTGTTTTTTTTAAATGTAAAACCCAAATAGAGGCAACAAGATATAAGACCAGGCAGATAGAGGGCTAAAACAAACTATATTAATAAATCATTTATAAACAAATAATATTAATATTCATAATATATAGATAATATACTAATAGTAATGAAAATAAATATTGTTGAAAAGGTTATACCACCATTAAGGTTCTATAAAGCACATTTAAAGCATGGTTCTTTATGGAACCTTATAAAAAGTGTTCAGCACCAAAAAGGGTTCTGCTATTGTTACAAGCCAAAGAACCCTAATTTGGTACCGTTTAGAACCATTTTTCTTAAGAGTGTATTTAAACTGTGCAGCTGTGAACAATTACAAAACATTCGAACCAATGAGCACTAAAGTTAAAATCAACTTAAATATGAGTCTGTTCCTCACATAAAGCTATGTATCACTTCAGAACACTTAGAATATAATGCATGAGTCAAACTGATTACTTTTATGATATTTTATTATGGTGCTCTTGGTGGTGGTGGTGGTGGTGGGGGCTTACATTGAACTTACAATGAACTGTTTTTTTATTAACGAACATCAACAAATGTGTTGCACATTGTAACTTAATGTTCGTATATTCATTAACTAATGGGACTTTATTGTGAAGTGTAAAAGACCCAGAAGCCAATACACTGATCTGAAGAACTTACACAAGAGAAAGGATCTTTATGAGAAGAATATTCTTTGCTGAACTGAAGGTAAAATGAAGAGCAGTAATAGAAATATTACAGTTGAGAAACATCATTATAAACATTCAATTTCTAAACCGTTTCTTCCTTTGGGCAGATTGTGTGTGTGGCAGCTGCTCACCAGACACAAGCCTGGACAGATCACACTCAAACACACTCAAGTCCCTGACATTTCAATCAAACACCCCCTCAGTTTCACACATCTTGCTTTTATATGCAGTAGTATGACGTAGTTAAACATTTAAAACTGTTAGCATCGCTCCTTTGATCAGGATAGAGGGACTGTTCCTCAAATCCAAATGTGGCCTTTAGCTCAAACCCTGATTAAACTCACCTGTCATTTTCATGTTATTTGAGGCCCTCCAGCTTCTAGATATCCTATAAACCTTACAGCAATAAAATACCCAACAAAACAAATGCTAAATGCCATTAGATATTTCTGCATCAGAATAATGTGGCATTATAAAGTTAAGCACAATCTGAGACATAAATAATGGAAACAAATGTCACATAATGTCTGAATGTCATTGCATTAGATCTGTCTGCTGTCTTTAAAATAATGGCATATGCTTATTTTTAATGCAATCACATTCCAATATAGTAAGTGTGGCTTAAGTGACCAAATAATTTTTTATTTCTTAGTGCATACTGAAAAAAAGTTTCAATGGGCTTCTATATAAATCCCAAGGTTTCTTAACTCAATTTAAAAGAACGTTTTATGCCAAAAAGGTTCTTTATAAGGAGAAATGTCTTCAATTATTGCATCATGTTTAACAGGTTATTTCAATCTTTTCTTGTGGTACACTCAGAATAAAAGGTACAAAAGCTGTCACGGTGGCGGTAGCCTACTTTTTTAAAAGGTACTTTTTTTGCCTAAAGGGTACATATTGCTAGGAACTTTTAAAAAAGGTATTGCCCCAGTGACAGCTTTTGTACCTTTTTTTCTGAGAGTGGAAAGTATGTTTTATGTGCTGCTTAATTAAAAAAAAATGTTTATAAAAAATTACTTCATTAAAAGTAAGTCATGACAGGAATCCCTAAAAGGTTATATTATATATATAAAGCGCCTGACAGAACCCTTTAAGGTTCTATATAGAATATTTTTTTGCAGAGAGTGATAACTTTACAACAAAGCAGTGCGTCCAAATACTATAGCCTATAAAAAAGCACTGCTTACACCCCAGACAGCAGTTATTAGAGAAGAGTTCAGGATGCTTGTAAGCATGTTTTGACTATATATAGATTATATGTCAACACTCATCTTACACAGTGCTCGCAGGAGGAGGTGTGTGCTGGTACGCCTCACCTTTGGTCGTTTCCAAACCACATCGGTCTGAATCGGCATGTTCTGCACCGGGAACCTCGCGTCCATGTACAGGCCGTCCTGCAGAGGAATCCCGGTGCTGGGAGACCACAGAAGAGTAGGGCTGCCCAAACTCTCCCAGGGGTTCGAGTCGGACGAGTCTGTGCTCGACTGTTTCCTTGTTATGGACATACTGGACGTCAGAAACTCCTGCCTCGGGGCTTGGCTCATCGCGCGCGCTTTTAAACCTCCTCAATCTAATGCTAATGTGTAATGTTTGGAAGCGAGTGTGTGCGTGAATGCAGAAATGCGCAATTCGAGTTATCCCTAATGTCAACAATGTCAGCGAGTCGTCGGTGTGTGGTAAAGGGCGCTTATAAAGCAGGTCTTCCTCACTTCACCTTTAACCAGCTCCTCCCTCACCTGAAGCGCTGCTCTCGCGCACTCATAACAAACACGAACAGTCAGAGAGAAAACATCTGTCATGATCAACGACAACCTGTAGCCTACCACACTGGAAAATGTACCATACATTTATATAGCAAAATGCGTATAACAATTATGAAGCACAAACCCAGCTAACATGGAACTTTCTCATGCAGAACTTTGGCTAATGTTCTGTCAAGGTTCTTTTAAAGTATGAATAAACATTATTAACGTTAATAGAACGGTCGTTTGAAGTCATCTGGCCTTTAATAATGTTCTTAAAACTCTAGCACTAATACATTCTTTCATGGAACGTTTTTTTATTTATTTTTTAGATATGTTTATAGTTGGATGTTCGTCTAATTCTTTTTAAATGTTACTATTGCAGAGAACATTCAAAAGTAACGTTCCCATAATGCTTGAAGAATAATCAAATGGAATGTTCTCTTAACGTTTAGGACAAATAAAACGTTTTAAAACATTTGAAGAACTGGACGATTGAACGTTCAGGGAACATTCTATTCAGAAATAAAGTTTTAACTTAATGGGAACGTTTGTAAAACTTTTTTAGAACATAATTTTTGTTGGCTGGGAAAGCACTGATATACCAACACACACATTTTAGTTACTGAGATGCAGAAAACAGAAAGGGGAAAACAACTAAATGAGCTAAACAATTGTCTTTGGAAGAAAATATAGTATTTTGAATAACAGTAATAAAATCACACTTTCATGGCTGGTTAGAATTTATGGACAGTACATTTTCTCATTTCAGCCACCATTGGCATGCAGGTGTGGCAAAAAAAATCATTTTTTGGACCCTCAATCCATACAGCCCTTCCTTCAACAAACACTGCTGTGTAAAGGACTGAACTGTAAAAGGTCAGATCTGTATTGTATAGATGTAAAGAACTTGATGAGCCAGTAGACCAGAGAATAGAGACGAAGGATGAATCTCACAAAGCCTGTCGACAAACAAGAAGACACGTCCAGATCATATTTCACTCCAAATTCAAATACACAACAGTTCAAACTTTTTCTGTCAGAAAGATTTCTCTTCTGCTCACCAAGGCTGCATTTATTTGATCAGAAATACAGTAAAAACAGTGAAATATTATTAGAGTTTTAAAAAACGTTTTATATTTAAATATCTCCTAAAATGTAATTTATTCCTGTGATGTAAAGCTGAATTTTCAGCGTCATTACTCCAGTCTTCAGCGTCACATGATCCTTCAGAAATCAGTATAATATGATGATTTGCTGCTCGAGAAACATTACTATTATCAATGCTGAAAACAGTTGTGCTGCTTCAAATTTTAGTGATTACTTTTTTCAGAATTCTGAATAGAATGTTCAAAAGAACAGCATTTATGTGAATCTTTTCTAACATTATAAATGCCTTTACTGTCATAACTACTGGCATAAAGCAAAGAATTCAGAATTTTAATAGTACAAAATTTTTGCAAAAATATAATTTCTTCTTTAACCTGATTATGTTGTGAACAGAACATTTAATGGTAAATAATTACATTTTTTGACAGGTGAATTTAGAAAAACGGCCTTTATGCTGTGGTTTAATAAAAACAACAAAAAATCATCTGTTGTCATGAGGAAACATTTACAGTACCTTTATTCATTTCGTATACGTGTTTATCCAAAATGACTTGCAAATGAGGAACAAAAAGGTTTTCACCCTGAAGCAACAGTAACATGAGAAGCGTTTCCTTATAGTTTCAAAATGAAGACGTGATGGTGAAACAGTAGAGGGTTTAGTTTAGGAGGAAGTGTTTTGTAAAGAAGTGATGTATTTATGGGTTTTATTATTGAATGGTTATACTGTAAGTGTTTTTGCCTTTGTTTTGTAAGTCTTATGTGATGTATTGTCATTGTTTGATGGTGGTGACTAACATTTCTGAGAGAAAAGTATTATTGTGATCATGATAGTACAGTAAGTGTGATGAATGTGCTTGTGGAAGAGTTGTTGCTTCTTGAAGATTAAGAGAGAGAGCTGGAAATGTGTAAAATGTGAAATCTGTAATTGAAATGCATGAACATAACCCACAGGTACCAGTTAACTGACAAATTATGATGAAAATAACTATAAACATATTTTAGATCTACAGTATGAAGACTAAGTTATAGTGGCAAACAGTTTAGAAATGTGCCTGGAATATTATAGGAATCTGAGTGATCATTCCTGCTTCTCCTAAATGTCAAATGTAAACAGAAGCATGTCCTCATCAGCTGATTTGTAAATAAACCAATGAGTGCAATGAGCATCAGTGACTGGTCATCAGAGGATATTATGTGTTTAATATGCAAATGACATTGTGAGGTCACAGGTTTATGAAAAAAATGTATGCAATGAAGATCTTTTTAACCATAAAGCCTTCTGTATCATATTTGATAATTATCCACATGTTTTCTGATGTTTATGAAATAGAGAAACTTTGATATTGTTAGTAATATTTCTAGATGAATACTTACTGGACTGAAGTAGGTTTACTTGATTATCCAGACATCATTTTATATCTCGAGTCTCAATCATGATCATCAGGCTTTTGAGGAAGGTTTATTTGTTTATCTCTCAATCATCACTGTCATGCATTGCATTATATGTTTTAAAACAGAGCTTTGATCATAAAACAAAGCATTTAGATATCATCTTAAGACATTACAGGCAGATACGCGACTGGTATTTATATGCATTTTATGAAACATCACGAAGTAACACTGTTGACCTCTTCTTAAGGCAATAGTTGTGCAGTCTTGGCTTTTTATCTCTGACAGAGATCTAATGCTGTCTCGGACCTCTAAACAATCTGACAGCAAAAGACACTCGTGAGACCAATGATATGATCTGATGAGACCTAGTAACTTTGACAGCCGTAACAATGTCATCTTATCTTTCAGTGACCGTTTATGCCTAGTTTCTAGTGCAAATTTAGAAATTAAGCATCAGCTGACCAGTATAGAAGGAACTAAATTTGCTATTTTTCTGGTGAAAATGTAAGTGTTGCTTGCAGATGTAAAACCCACAACCACAATGTTGGAAGAGGTTCAGGTGATGGTAGGCCTACGTGGAACATCTTGCACAAACATGTTATAGTCTGACTAGTCAGATCCTGTATTCAATAGATGGACTGGAATAGATTAGAGTTTTCAACCCATGCAACACTGATTGAACATAAAATACAATAAATAATCATTAAGTTCATGTATGGTCCTTTCCATAAATATTGCACAAAATAGAGCCTGAAACTTTTGAAAAATTATGTTTTTCTTCAAATATTCAGTGAAAGGTGAGGTGAGGCAATGAGGTGCTCTACTAAAAAAAAAATACAGTTTAAGATAATGTGATTGTTATTTTCCAACAACAAACATCAAGATTAAACATACAGCAATTAGGCATATAAAATGAATGAATGAATAAATAAATAAATATATAGATAAAGGGACATGGCTAATTTTATGTTAGATAATAGTTTATTTAACATCTCTCTAATACACACATTTTTTTTAATGTGTTAAAAAAATATCATGATGTACCAAAGTGTATCATGAAATTTATGAAAAGGACCTTACATTTGAACACATACATAATTTTACAAAATTACATTTTAATTAGAAATTATATAGAATAGAATATTTTGTTTACAAGAGATAACTACCTTGATATATTCATCTCAAGCATGAGCTTAACAGAAAAAAGGGGGCCAGCAAGAGTTTGGTTATCAACCTCCTTCAAATTATCTTATTTTGTCTTCAGAAGAAGAATGACATACAGGTTTGGAACAACCCGAGGTTCGATAAATGATGACAGAATTTTCATTTTTGAGTGAACTATCCCTTTAAGTAAACTAACTTAAAGACACGCCCTATTACACTATTTACGGTAGTCTGTCAGCTACAGACTGTTGTTCATTCCCCAGTATTTCGCGTAATTTCTCACGGCATAAATCTTCTTTTCATGATCATATATCTTTAACGCGAAAATAACAGTTTTAATTTAATTGAAACGTTTTGTGAAGCCAATCGAGTCACTTTTAGTTTGAAATATATGGATGGATGGAGGTGTTGGGTTACTACGAGGAAGGCTTGTGTCTAAATATTCATATTACGAGCTTCACCATTGGAAGGCAAGAACGTAACGTCAGCCTTTAAAAATGAATATTCATTACAAAGAGTTCGCTATTGGAAGATTAACGTGGACCTACTTAATATTCATGAGCTCAGCCTTAACCGTAGTGGGAAAGAGATAAAATAATCACATGATTATAAACACATGATCACATGACAGAGAATCAGTTCCCCTTCAAATTTCAAAATGGCTTTAGGCTGTAATAGTTTAGAGAAATATCCAGCTGCTGTCGTGATTGTTTTGGCGTGTGTTTTCCTCGCGCCGTGCGCTGCTCACTACAGAAGCTCGCGCAGATATGACGCTCTGCTGCACGTGAAGTCTGATGTGCACGAGCATTGGTTCACTCAGAGACTGGATCACTTCAACGGCGCAGATACTCGAGTCTGGAAACAGGTACTGCTGCTTCAGTGCATGAAACATACTGGTGCAAATGATAAATCCATTCATGCACCATGACATTTAAATGGTACTTCATAGGTATTATCCTTCAGAAATAATTTATGTCACAGACATTTCTGATTATATTGAAAACAGTTGTGCTGCTTCATATTTTTGTGGAAACCGTTATGCATTTTCTGTCAGGACTCTTTGATGTATAGAAAATTCAAAAGAACAGCATTTATTTGAAAAATAAATCTTTTGTAGTGTTATAAATGTCTTTACTGATGCTTTTGATCAATTTAATGAATCCTTGCTGAATAAAAGTATTATTATTTTTATTTATTTATTTTAAAATCTTACTTTTGAATCCCAAACTTTTGAATCACGGGTTTCACAAAAATATGAAGCAGCACAACTGTTTTAAACACTGATAATAATCAGAAATGTTTCTTGAGCATCAAATCATCATATTAGACTGATTTCTGAAGGATCATGTGACACTGAAGACTGGAGTAATGATGCTGGAAATTCAGCTTTGATCACAGGATAAATTACGTTTTAATCAATGTTTTTACGGTATTTTTGTTCAAATATGTGCAGCCTTTGAGAGCAGAAGAGACTTATTTAAGAGACAATTAGACCTACTATATTTTAGGGACAAAATTTGTACCCCGCAGTGACAAAAATCTCCAAAAACCTCCCATTACAGTGACGTCCTAATTTGTACAACTGGTATAAAAATAAAGTAATTGAAGGTTTATTAAAAATAAAAAAAAATGCAGCAAGTTTTTGTGTGATGAGTAGGTTTAGGGGTAGAGTTAGTGTAAGGGGAGAATACAGTTTGTACAGTATAAAAGCTATTACGCCTATGAACAGTCCCCATTAAGATAGCTAAGCAAACGTTTGTGTGTATGCAAAAGCACTGATTTTGAAAGTACATATGACAATAAAGGTTCAACTAAACCTTTTCCTCCTGCAGAGATACTTTGTGAATGAGAGCTTGTATAGAGCCGGTGGTCCGGTGTTCCTGATGATCGGGGGGGAAGGTCCGGCTAGCCCCGCCTGGATGCAGTACGGATCCTGGCTGCTTTACGCACAGAAACTGGGAGCCTTGTGTTTATTACTGGAGCACCGCTTCTACGGGAAGAGTCACCCGACCGAGTGAGTGAAACACTGGGTGATGAACACTAGATGGCACTACAAGTCACACTGTGGTTCTTTTCACATAGAGGAAATCTATCTATATGTCTGTCTGTAATAATCCATCCATCAATCTTATTTTATCTATCTATCTATCTGTCTGTCATACATACATGCATATACATTTATATCACCTCAATAACCGATGACAGATTGTTGTGTGGTGGTGTGTTGTCAGGGATCTGAGCGCAGTGAATCTGCGTTTCCTCAGTAGTCGTCAGGCTCTGGCCGATCTCGCTCACTTCCGCACGGTCACTGCAGAAACACGAGGCCTGACCAATAGCAAGTGGGTTGCATTTGGGGGCTCCTACCCAGGATCCCTTGCGGCCTGGTTCCGTCTGAAGTACCCACAGCTGGTCCACGCTTCTGTGGCGACCAGCGCACCCGTACACGCCACTGTCAACTTCCCAGGTGAGCACTGTGAGGATAAAGCAGTCGATTACAGTGATTTAACATGGTGGAAGTCATCTTATATCTTGCTCCGTTTCCTGAAACAATATTCCCTTTGGCTTTCCAACCATCTGTCATATAAAGATGCTTTTTTTTTTCTTTTTTTTTTACCATTCAGTCAAGTCTTGATGGACAAAATTGAGAAAAACATGTCTAAATTCCCACTCTACAATGTTTCTTGTTCAATGTCCTGGTTTTACTCAGAAATACATCAAGTTCTGCAATTGAAATGTGTAAATGATGTAATTTTCTCAGTAATATTCTGGAATATTATTAATTTAAAAAAACTGTTTTCTATTGTAATATATTTTTAATTGTAATTTATTCCTGTAATGTAAAGCTGAATTTCCAGCATCATTACTCCAGTCTTCAGTGTCACATGATCCTTCAGAAATCATTCTAATATGATGATTTGCTGCTCAAGAAACATTTCTGATTATTATCAATGTTGAAAATCAATGTTGCTGCTTCATATTTTTTGGGAAACCATGATCAAGTTTTTCAGGGTTCTAAATAGAATGTTGAAAAGAACAGCATTAATTTGAAATAGAATCTTTTGTAACATTATAAATGTCTCAACTGTCACTTTTGATCAATTTAATGCATCCTTGCTGAATAAAACTAATTTCTTTCCAAAAAGATCATTATTCTAAATTTAGTTTGTAAATCATATATTTTTGTCTTGTTTTCAGTCTGCTTTTCTTGTCTTATTAGCTTTTTCCTTTCGCTCCCCACCTCTTCCCTCCATCCCTGCGAACAGCTGTGTGTCACCACGACATCGGAAAAACTTTGAACAGAGACCTTTCCCTGACCTACAGCTACACACACACACACACACACAGACATTAATCACCAGTCGGTCTGAGAGGGTGTTTATTATGTCTGTTGGGTCATATTTAAAACAACGCCTCATACAGACATTAACATTAAATATAAATCGAGGGTTAATTATGGCGATGAGCAACTGTCTCCAGTGCGGAGAGACCAGATGCATGTGTTTTGCCTGTAAGGAGAATCCCAAACCTCCCCGTCTGTGGTTTGATGACAGCGGATGACTCCATGATCGTGGTCTGTCCTGCGGTGGAGCTTCGGCTCAAGTGTGGCATCGCTCCTCAGGATAGTGATGTTGCACTGACCACTTTCACAGAGCTTTTCATTGTAAGCAGCTCTTAGATCATTCCAGCGCTAGAACAATAGCCTCTCATATTGTGTCCTCTTATCTCTCGTTGTTTAGTTGGAGAGCGTGTGCTTTTTTTTGTTCAGTCCGCGGCCTCAAACAATGCAGGATCTTCTCAGTTTGCACATGCTTGATGATGTCGACGGCTGTTTCATCGGGACTGCTCTCATTTATCACTCTGAGAAATAGGAGAGAAGGGGATATAATAGATTGAGATCTCATGCAAATCTGAAACTAAATACCTCAAAGTAAATTCTAAACCTCTTTCAAACATTCAATGACTATAACATCATATTGGAGCTGCTGTTTTTATCCAGCCATTTGGTCTGCAACATTACTATTACTTTTAGACTAAAGGCCCGTTCACACCAAGAACAATCACTATAACGATAACTATATTACCGTCAAACCAGCGGACGATATCGTTCTGTTTGTTCTGCAGTTTTATCGTCTGCCTCTTTAAATGCTCAAGCTCTTTAAAGCAGGATGGATTCTGATTGGCTGTCAATGTTTTTATCGTTCATCAGCTGGAATTTTTTTTTTGAAAGTGATTCCGACAATATTTTTTTTCAGTGCCGTAAAAACTGATTTGACAGCCAATCAGAATCCATCCTGCTTTAAAGAGCTTGCTCATAAATTGCTATTGTGATCGTTCTTGCTGTGAACGGGACTTTAGCCTAAAAGTAATAATTATGTTACAAACTGAATGTCTGTATAAAAGTAGCAGCTCCAATATATGATATAATCAAGATTCTCCCACGATTCTGAACAGACATCTAAACAAAATACAATGTAATTTACTAGAGGTTCTCACAAAATGTTCATTGTTGCAGTCTATTTAAAATGTTTAAAAAATCGGTTTGAGTGAATGATTCAGTGACTCACTCTTAAATACTTCACTTGTTTCAGCATTTTTGAACGAATCTCTTGAATGAATGATTCAATGACAAATACATTTTTAACAGTCACTTGTCGCCACCTACTGGTGAAACGATGTAATCGATAGAATCGTTATTTGAAGCGCAAAGTTACTTTCAATAGGTGATTTACTCTGTTTGATCGCTACTATATGCATCAGTGTTTATATCCCAACTATAAACTTTTATCTCAGTACTTCCGTGATAATATGAATAATTGTAACACAGAGATAATGTTACTGTGTGGTTGAAAAGATTGTTTGTGAAGCCGTTTCATACCTACACAAGTCAAATCCAACATACAATTTTGTTGAGTAATGGATGTTGTGTAATTTTCTTCTATGTTTGCAGAATATTTAGAGGTGGTGTGGCGATCACTGGCGGCGGAGAACCCAGAATGCCCCATATTGGTGAAGAAAGCATCGGACACATTGGTTGATCGGCTCAATGACCCGAAAACGTATGACAACATCACAAAGGACTTCAGGTAACTCACAAACACTATTAAAAAGAAATGAATGCTTTAAATCAGCAAGGATGCTTTGATCAAAAGTGACAGTAAAGACATTTATGATGTCACAAAAAATTTCTATTACAAATAAATCCTGTTCTTTTAAACTTTCTATTTATAAATGGATCCTGAATAAAATGTGTCACGGTTTGCACAAAAATATGAAGCAGCAAAAACATTTTCAGCATGTTTTTTTGAGCACCGAATAATCATATTAGAATGATTTCTGAAGGATCATGTGACGCTGAAGACTGGAGTAATGATGCTGAAAATTCAGCTTTGATCACAAGAATAAATTGCATTTTACAGTATATTCAAATGGAAAACCGTTATTTTAACGGTTATATTTATATTGCACTGTTTTTTTTACAGTGTTTTTGACCAAATAAATGCAGCCTTGGTGAGCAGAAGAGACTCCTTTAAAAAACATAAAAAAAAATTCTGCCCTCAAACTGTTGAATCGTAGTGTATAGTGTGATTTAGTGTAATTTCAGTTGCTTTTTAATTGAGATTTAATTTAACAGACTACATAAAATGGGATTCATAATGCATTTATCTTAATAAAGCAACATTACTAAGTGAAACAGAATATTTCGCTGTAAATAATGCTTGCTTGGGCTTGATTTTTACTCATTAGGATCCGATGGAAAGTTGGCTATTATATTATTGGATAATATTTATCCCTGCCCACATGTCTTTAATTACGTCAGAAGGAGGAAAGCAGTTATATTTGAGGTGGAGCAAGTTACATAATTCACTATAATTTTAGTTTATAAGGGCAATAAATAGGGTACTTATTTTAGTTTATTTCATCTTGACTGAAAAATACATTTTGAAAGGATGCATCTATTTAAACCACTAGAGTTGGGGATTGTATAGGTTTGTAATGGCATAGGAACATGAGACTATGTCTAATACATGTGTGTTTTGGAAGGACTGAAAAGGCCTTTCTGTTGCAGTTGCTGGACTGTGACTATCCTGGTTTCAGTGTCCTTCTTAGTTCCGTTCGACTTGTGATCTGTGTGTGTGTGTGTGTGTGTGTGTGTGTGTCAGGATTGTGAGATCCTGGAATGCCGCCTGTTCAGATATGGACCAGGGTCAGGAGCGAAAACACTCAATCTAAAACATCCTTCATCTTTCTCTTCCTTCCTGCAGACTTTCTGCTGTCATGATTCTGGCTTTGTAAGAAATGTAATACAAGTGTACTGCACTACAAGTGTGCAATGGTAAAAGTAAGTTTCACTAAGTTTTTTTTATAGTGAATAAAAAAACAATATTTTCATTTTAATTAAGCATCTTTTTGTACTTTTCATCCACTTTTTCTTGGAAAAATAGTGATAAATAGGTCAAAATAATAGAATTTATTTGAAATATATTTTTTTGTAACATTCTAAATGTCTTTACTGTCACTTTTGGTCAATTTGATGCATCTTTGCTGAATAAAAGTATTGATTTTGAACGATAGTGTATATAAAAATATATTGATATTAAGTAAAATAACATAAATTTATTTTAATAAAAACATAAAATAAGTATTTGTATATCATGGTATAATTTGATGGACTGCATTTAAATAAAATGATTTAACAAAAAAAAAAAAAAAATCATTGCATTGCAGTACATCTGGATGCATTACGATGATGAGGATTTTGGAGAAAATGTCACAATATTCTTAATGTTCCAAAAAAATAAGCTTAATTTTCTTTATATTCGGGATGGTGTGCTACGTATTTTTTAATGATCTAACACTTTTCCCAACATATACAAACTGTTACCCGTTCTTCTTGGGATTGCAGGATGCCAGATTTGATGATGTCATCGAGTGTGTGGGCGGAGTCTTGTGGTTGAGTGTTTCAAGTGGAGAAGATAGTGCGTTTCTCCGGCAAATGATTTAGTGTGTATCGTCAGCATGAAATCATTTCTCTGTCTCAGGTTGTGCTCTAAGCTCCAGATCCAGTCCAAGATGGATTCTGCCTATCTTCTGGAGTCTTTGGCTGGGAATTTCATGGATGTAGTGCAATACAACGAGGACAACCGGGGCTTTGAGGTGTGTGAGTTAGAGATGATGGACCGGGTCCATATTGTCCGCCACACCACATTTTGACCACAAGCACAAAAATGAAATGGTTAGAGTTCATGAAGACTCTGCACTTAAAGGCATTACTCGGGTCAAAGAGTCAGAAAAGCTCGAGTCAGAAACAAGATTAGTCATTTGTTGGAGAGTGTGTGTATGAGACAGATAAGAGGCTGGATATTGTCTGGTCAGATTACCAATAAACCACAGGAGCTTTTAGAGGTGCAGGATTGAGTTTCAGAGAGAGAGAGAGAGAGCAGCTGAATGAATGAGAGAGAGAAACAACAGCCGTGTTTATAATGGGAAACGTTTAGATTGTTCATGTCGTTTTATTCTTAGTTGTCACTTGTGAAGTATAAAATGAGCTACATTTGGGTTAGTATAAAAATACAGCATCCATGTTTGCATACTTCTTCTCCTGACGACAGGGAAGTACATACTTCTATGTGTGTAATAAGAAAGTAAGGCCTTTATTTTCAATAGTTTTTTATTAATTATTTGTTTTTTGACTTGTTTTACATTATGAAATCTAAAATTTCTTTATTTTTATTTCTTTCTTTAAATTAAAAATGGTCACTTCTGTACAAAAATAAATGTTTATTGTAAAAAAATAAAATCATGCTCTGGTAATAATGACAAAAAGTCAAAATTATGACATAAAAAGTCATGTTATGATTTCGACTGTTTGTCAATTTTGACTCATGCTATAACTTCGACTTAGTATGTCATAATTTTGATTTTTTTAATTCAGTGAGAATGATTTTCATTGAGAATTTTTTATCTCAATTTCGACTTTTTAAATGTTATTCATCATTTTAACTTGGTATGTCATAATTTCAGATTTATAAAACATGTTAATCATATTTAAATTTTGTATTTCATAATTATGACTATTTCATCATAATTTTGACTTTTAAATCTCATAAATTTGATTTAGTATGTCATAATTTTGAATTTGTAATACAGTGATGTGAATAAGTTAGGACACCCATGCTAAAGTTGCCTAAAAAGAGGAATAAAAAATCATCTTTTGGAAATTGATCTTAATGCCTTAATTAAAAAAATGAGGAAAAATCCAACCTTTAAGGACACCAATTTTCTTTGTGAATGAATAATGTATCATAAATAAATAAATGTTCTTCCTTAAAATACAGGGTGCATAAATCAGGACACCCCTATGTTAAATTCCCATAGAGGCAGGAAGATTTTTATTTTTAAAGGCCTGCAGTTATTTCATGGATCCAGGATAATATGCATCCTGATAAAGTTCCTTTGGCCTTTAGAATTAAAATAGCCCACATCATCACATTCCCTTCACTATCCCTAGAGATTGGCATGGTTTTATCTCAGTTAGGCTAATAGCTGGTTTGATTTGCATTGAGAGATGATCTTATGGAAAGTTCCCCATGCCAATCTCTAGGTGTGGTGAAGGGAATGTGATGATGTGGGATATTTTAATTCCAAAGGCCAAAGGAACTTTATCAGGATGCATATTATCCTGGATTCATGAAATAACTGGCCTTTAAAAATAAAAATCTGCCTGACCCTATGGGAATTTAACATAGGGGGGGCCTGACTTATGCACCCTGTATTTTAGGAACAACATTTATTTATTTATGATACATTATTCATACACAAAGAAAATTAGTGTCCTTAAAGGTTTGATTTTTCCTCATTTTTCCAATTAAGGCATTAAGATCAATTTCCAAAAGATGATTTTTTAATTCTCTTCTTAGGCAACTGTAGCATGGGTGTCCTAACTTATTCACATCACTGTACATGTAAATCATAATTTTGATTTAGTAAGTCAAATAGTAAGTTAGTAAGTTTACACCTATAGGTGTAAAAATGGCTTTTCTGACAGTGCAGTAAGACAAAATTGAATTTTGAAAACTTGAAATTGAACACTTGAGTTCAATCAATGACAATGAATATTAGCTGTGTTGCGTCTCAAGTACATTTAAGATTATTTTTCATTACATTTTTAGTGAATAAGTGTATTTTTTCTTACAGCACAGGCAGATTTTTTTGCATCTGCAACAGTGCAGTAAATTCGACTTAGAATCCATGACTACTTCACTTCTTAAAATGACTTCATCCTTGTTTTCCTCAACATTTTCTTAAAGTTGTTAAGGTTCAAGGAGTCTTTATTATCCCGGAGGGCAAATCGTTGTGCAGCAGCATGTGACATAAGTAACACACAGGTTATACAAAACAACAGCCATTCAATCAGTAAGAAACAAAGTAAATACATACTACACAAAAGTCCACAACTCACATTGACTTATTAAAAAAACCTATAGCAGCAGGACGAAAGAGTTTTTGTGTCTGTTTGTCCTGCATTTAGGCAGACTGAATCTTCGGCCCGACGGCAACTAAATGAAGCAGCTGTTCAGGGGGTGACTTGAGTCGGCCAGGACTGATTGTGCCATGGCAAAAGAAAGAATAGATTCAATAAAACAACAATAAAACATCCTCATAAAAGTCTTATCGACATTAAAAATGCGAAGTTTACGATAAAAAAACATGCGTTGATCTTATTTCTTACAGACAGCGTCAACCTATGGCTCGAAGGTGAGTTTGTCATCGATTATAATACCAAGGTATTTGTATTGCTTCACCACTTCTATAGCTTGATCATTAATGAGGGTAGAAGAGAGGGTGGGGGGGTTCTTTCTAAAATCGATCAGCATTTCTTTCGTTTTTGCCACGTTAATGTTAATAAAAGACGGCTTGCACCACTCTGTAAAATCATTTAAAAATAGCGCCATGCTCAGGGTCATTGTTCGTCAGCAGCGACACTATTACAGAGTCGTCAGCAACACACTGACTCTCTCACACAGACTCACTATCTCAAACACACACTCACTCTCACTCACACACACACTCTCTCTCTCTCTCTCTCACACACAGATTCACTATCTCAAACACACACTCACACACTCTCTCTCTCTCTCTCACACACAGATTCACTATCTCAAACACACACTCACACACTCTCTCTCTCTCTCTCTCTCACACAGATTCACTATCTCAAACACACACTCACACTCTCTCTCTCTCTCTCACACACACACACACACACACACACACACTCTCTATCTCTCTCTCTCACACACACACACTCTCTATCTCTCTCTCACACACACACAGACTCACTATCTCAAACACTCACTCACTGACTAACTCACTCACTGACTAACTCACTCACTAACTCACTCAGTCACTCACTCACTCATTAACTAACTCACTCCCTCATTAACTCAGTCAGTCAGTCACTCACTCATTAACTCACTCAGTCACTAACTCACTCACTCTCTCACTAACTCACTCACTCTCTCACTAACTCACTCACTCAGTCACTCACTCACTCTGTCTCTCGCTCACTCTCTCACTCACTCACTCAGTCTCATACTCAGTCTCTCGCTCACACTCAGTCTCTCGCTCAGTCTCTCGCTCAGTCTCTCGCTCAGTCTCTCGCTCAGTCTCTCGCTCAGTCTCTCGCTCCGTCTCTCGCTCCGTCTCTCGCTCCGTCTCTCGCTCCGTCTCTCGCTCCGTCTCTCGCTCACACTCAGTCTCTCACTCAGTCTCTCACTCAGTCTCTCACTCAGTCTCTCACTCAGTCTCTCACTCAGTCAGTCACTCTCTCACTCAGTCAGTCACTCTCTCACTCAGTCAGTCACTCTCTCACTCAGTCAGTCACTCTCTCACTCAGTCAGTCACTCTCTCACTCAGTCAGTCACTCTCTCACTCAGTCAGTCACTCTCTCACTCAGTCAGTCAGTCAGTCACTCAGTCAGTCAGTCAGTCAGTCACTCTCTCACTCAGTCAGTCAGTCAGTCACTCAGTCAGTCAGTCACTCACTCACTCACTCTCTCTCTCTCACTCACTCAGTCAGTCACTCACTCAGTCAGTCACTCACTCAGTCAGTCAGTCACTCTCTCACTCAGTCAGTCACTGACTCAGTCAGTCACTCAGTCAGTCTCTCACTCACTCACTCACTCACTCAGTCAGTCAGTCAGTCAGTCAGTCACTCACTCACTCTCTCTCACTCACTCAGTCAGTCACTCACTCAGTCAGTCACTCACTCAGTCAGTCACTCACTCAGTCACTCACTCACTCAGTCAGTCACTCACTCAGTCAGTCACTCACTCAGTCACTCACTCACTCAGTCACTCACTCAGTCAGTCACTCACTCACTCACTCACTCACTCACTCACTCACTCACTCAGTCACTCACTCACTCAGTCACTCACTCACTCAGTCACTCACTCACTCAGTCACTCACTCAGTCACTCACTCAGTCACTCACTCTCTCTCTCTCACTCAGTCACTCAGTCACTCACTCAGTCACTCACTCAGTCACTCACTCAGTCACTCACTCTCTCTCTCTCACTCAGTCACTCACTCACTCAGTCACTGACACTCACTAACTCACTCACTCTCTCTCTCACACACACTCACTCTCTCACACACACACACACACACACATGCTCTCTCTCTCTCTTACACACACACACGCTCACTCGCTCTCTCTCTCACACACACACACACACATTCCCTGGCGTGATTCAAGCAGTGATGAAGTGTTTGTGTAATTTGGATTGAGAGGCGTGTCTGTGTAATCAGACTCCAATCTCTGAGTGTTCTTGGAATCTTGGTTCTGGTTCTGGTAGATTACAGCTCGCATCCTGATTACCAGCGGCTCCGAGACTTTTGTCCTCAAACGCCCTGAAGTTTTTTTTCTTTGGCTATAATGTTTTACAAAACAGTTTCTACAAGTGAGCAAAATCAGACAAAACCCTTCATTTGTAGTGGGGTAAAAATTATTTAAATTATGATTTTTAATTCCAAAAATGGGACACATTTTTTTTTTTAAATGTAACAATAAGAAAACAAATATCCACGACAAAACAAAACAACATCGACACATAAAAACGTTCCATAATAACATTTAAAGAGGCATCCGGCAACTATTTCAACTTAATAAAACCGGTTTAGAAATTTGGGTGGTTTAATAACCTGTTCTGGTGAGAATGGTGACTTTCCCCGCTCCCCCCAACATTCCTAGACGGAAAACCAACCTTGCAACATGGGGATTAACGTCCCGGTAAGTTGGAAATAGGTAGTCTCGTGAGAAGCGAGAACGAGCGAGAAACACAAACTGCTTTACGGAAATTCGACATAAACACACACGCCGCCCTCAATGTGTGTGATGTATTACCAACCTCGGCAGACATAGCTCCACACGATAAAGTTGTCCGGCTCCGATAATAACAAAAGCACATGAGCAGCGGTAGAAAGGGAGAGGAGGGGCCGCAAGTGAGTTTTCTTACGACATTGTTGTGAAATATACGCCTCACAGCTGTAGGGGGAGCTCGTTGAGAAAACATGCGACAACAAAAGTGAAAATCAGCGAAGAAATAGCTAGAGTTGCCGAATGCCTCTTTAACATGCCAAAAAAGATAGAAGAATCATAATTTCTTAAGACTATTGACCATACAAAATATTTTTTTAATCTTCCAAATTTAAACCGATAAATACATTTAGTAATTAAGTAAAGATACCTAAATAATTGATAAATAAAATTACTTCAGAATTTATAGTAGAAGCACATTGATTATGCATTCAGGCTTACAAATGAGTTATAATTAATTTATTTCAGTGGAACAAAAAGGACTCACTTTTTTTCTCACACATTTCTTTTGAAACATATCTTTCTCATGCAACAAGTTTTCTAATAGGATTGGTTTAGTCATTAAAATGAGCTTTATATTAAAGCAATAGAATCTAAAAGTGTATAGTAGATATTTGTGTGTGTGTTTCAGGGCGCTGTGGGCACTAACATCACGATAAAGGTGTTGTGCAGTGTGATGCTGGACTCTTCTCTAGGAGACCCGTACGATCGATACGCTGCTGTGGCTCGTCTGATGCAGAAAACCTTTTCCCAGTCATGCATAAACACCCAGTATAAAAGCTACATCCAGGACATGAGCAACACTAGCTGGAGTGGCCCCGAGGCCGGAGGAGGTGTGTGTGTGTGTGTGTGTGTGACAGTGCTTATGTCACACACTGTGTTTATATCTGTATGTGAAGCTTTATATCTCAGGAAGTGCGGTCTGGGCCTCTCGTTTGTCCTTTCTCATGTTTTTATAGGTTTTCCCTCTTATTTTCTCTGTCTGAATGAGAACCAGTATTTTTATGTGTGATTTCAACCACTGAATCTCATGAAAATGTGCTCAAGAAATTATATTCAGCATAATGAAAATGAAGTCTAATAAATGTATTTATGTACTTTTTACTTAATTTCGGTTATTTAGTACTATTGCAATGCAAAGAAGGGTTTTCATATTTTAGGGTTTTTACTTGCCACTTTTTTTATTAACAATCTTGAATTAAAAATTGGTTTTGTAAGTAATAGGTTTATGAAAGTATGAATCATGTCCCAAGAAATATATTTAGCATAAACAAAATATAAGGCTAAAAAGTATTTATTAAAAATAATTTAACTAAATTAATCAAATAAATACAAAAACTAATAAAGGCCTTATTTTTATGTATTATTGTAATATTTCAGTTTTATTTGTTTTTGTATTCATTTATTTTTTATTTTAACGTTATTTTATTTATATATTTTGTTTTATTTCTTGTTTATTTATTTTTTGGGGGGGATAAAACATCACCTAGGCATTAGATACATCTTACGATTGATCAGAAATGTTGTATTCTATCATAAAATGAAGCTGAATTTAATTTGTGTGGCATTATGTTAATGAAAGTATGAATGATGTCAAAAAAAATTATATTTAGTATAAAGAAAATAAAGTTTAATGAATTTTTGTTTTATTTTATTTGTTTTGTATTTACCTATTTTATTTAGCTATTGTTTTGTTATATTTATTTACAATTTTTGAAAAATATTTAGTTTTATTTATTTTAATGTAAAAAAACAAATATGATGAAATATCACCCAGCCATTAGAAACATCTTGAGATTGATCAGAAATGTTGTATTCCATCATAAAAATGAAGCTGAATTTAATTTGTGTGTTTAGGGCGGCAGTGGGTGTATCAGACCTGCACTGAATTTGGATTTTATCAGAGCACCGATTCACCGAACCAGCCCTTCAGTGGATTTCCCTTACCGTGAGTGTGTGTGTGTGTGTGTGTGTGTGTGTGTTTTGGAGTGATTTTGTTGTCTTGGCATTTGTGTGTTTGCACTTTGCAATTGCAGTAAGTGTTTAAACATATCCAAGTGTCTTCTATCTTGTAGGTATTTCCTGCAGCAGTGCGCTGATATATATAATCTGAGCACCTTGTTAGATGACGCTATTCAGCAGACCAATGAGGAATACGGAGGATATGACATCAAAAGCACTCGCATCGTCTTCCCCAATGGTTCGATTGACCCCTGGCATGCTCTCGGAGTGACCAAGGACATCGCAAGTGACCTTCCGGCTGTCTTCATCAAAGGTCTGTCCCGTCTCCATTTACAATCATCTCCTTTTCCTTGCTGAATCTCATTGGTGCCATTTTCTCTCTCTGTCTCTCTCTATTTGGAAGACAAGGAAAAACAGACTGTTGGGGCGAAGGTCAATAAGCATTGTGCCTATGTTTTTAGGTTTGGTAGCTTCTCGATTGAGGGCAGGGTGGAGTATGCATACTACAAGTTGGTGGAATCTCTACCAGAGTTTATAGAATTATGGGGAATAATGAAGTATTATGTAATAAATGAAGTATTATGTAAGCTGTATGACAATGAATTGGTTTTGAGGGTTGTTGTCTTTTTAGAGAAAGAAAATAATCTATGTATTTTTTCATGAATTATTTTTTTTTTTAATTCAGCTGTAAATCTTATTTAATAATAGCAAGTCAATTGTAATAAGGTAAACTTAATATTCTCTCTCTCTCTCTCTCAGGAACGGCTCATTGTGCAAACATGTACCCGCCCCGAGCAGAAGACCTTCCTCAGCTGGGTCTGGCACGGGACCGCATCTTCATCCTGCTCCAAAACTGGCTGGCCGAGTGATTGACAGCAACAGCAGCCAATCAGATGCTCAGACGTGCGTGTAATGGCCAATCAGGTGGTTCTGCTGTGTAATGGTACTAAGGAAATTCTTGCTTTAGAAATCTGTTTTTCTGGCACTGTTTTTTAACAATCAGTTTTATAACAATCAGTTTAGTTTGTAATATGTTTTTGAAAGTATGTATTTTTTCCTTGATGTAAATCACTTGTATATTTTGCAGCAGAAGTTTTTCAATAAAGGAAATTTTGTGATGTCGAAAACATGACTTTGTGATTGATTTCAATGCTGAGTTGCAGATTGTTTAGGTGTATTTTTGCTAGAAAATGACTTCTTTGATGTCTGCGACAACTGTCATGACAAAGAACCCAAAGTGCACATGGAAAAAGTGTTTTCTTTCCTTTATAAGAGGAATGGAAGGTTGTTTCTGCCACAATATAAAATATGGTTTTGACTTTATCTCACAATTCTGGCGTTTTTTTCAGTTACGAGTTATAGCCTACAGTAAGAATTGTTACCGATAAACTCGCAACTGTGGGAAAAAAAAGTCAGAATTGCCAGAAAAAAAGTCGCATTTACCTTTTTTTTTTATTCAGTGGCAGCGAATTTATCTCAGAATTCTGACTTTTTTTCATTCTCAGAATTGATAGATGAGATATAAACTCGAAATTGTGAGGGGGGGAAAAAGTCAGAATTACGAGTTATAAAGTCAGAATTGCGAGATGTGGTTTTAAAAGAGAGATCATCATCACTGCAAAAAACATATATATTAAGTATATAACATACATTAATTTTTCAAGATACTCCAATGCATTATTCTATAGTATTGTATGGCATTACCATGTCCAACTCCCCTGGTAAAATAAACCATACTTATTTACCATGGTATTTAGATACTATCATGGTACAGTGTGTCTGAAAGCTAATGAGCGCGTGTAATTGTATCAAAACTTATATGGTGTACCTTTCCGTTAGTCACTTCCGTTTGGTAAACCAGTTGCACAACAGTTGTGTCCTGAATGATGCTGATGTGTTATTGATTTGTGAAAGCATATGTCGCACTAATTATCATATTCTTCCGCGTTGATGTAATTTCCTGTTTACATCGAGGAGAGTTTCATAGATGGGAGAGTTTAATCAAAGTTTCGCTGAAGTCTCTTCGAATTCTTCAACAGCGACTGTTTGTGTCATGAATATTAATTACGGAACGTTCGACCGCCGTTGGTTGTGCGTGTTTACGTCAGCCACAGACGTCATAGTTACCTAATTAATATTCACAATGTCGTAGTGTTCGTATTTATGAGGGGGCGGAGCTCGACGCTGAGGACCGAAATAAATAAACGGAGGCGCTTTAGCGAGCGTGAGGAGAAACACGGACGCTCGCGGAAGACACGCGCTCTCTTCCTGCGTATCTAACGAATAGACGTCCTTGTCCAGGTTAGTGAAGCATATTATATAAATATCGCATCTTATTTTTTTTCCCTCCTCACACACAGTTTGTTTTATAGCCTACTTAAAGCATGCATTAGTAACAGCTGCCTTAATTCCTGGATGTTTGTTATAGATGTTTTTTTATAGGTCTAAGTATACTACAAACATACAGAGACTTGTTTTTGGAGTTGTTGACTTTGAGTTGCAGACCCCCGCCCCTATTTGTGCTCAGACTGAGTTTTAAAGCCTATAATTAAACACACTTGCTGTAGCCGCTATAAAAAGTGTCCTGTGGTCATCGGAAAATATGCTGAAAACACCGTTCAACTGTCATCAGACTAATATCAGACCGCTAAAACTGACATTAAACATATATTAGACCAGGGGCCGGTTGCATTTGATTTAACCATCTAAGACTAGTCTTACAAGTTTTCTTTAAGACTGTTCATAACTTTCATTAGTCAGTTAAAACATATAAAATGTAAGTTGGTCTAGTTTGATAAGGAAAAGTAACTGATTACCCCTAACTAACCCAACTGCTCATCCAATTTGGCCCCTGATCAGATCAGTTAAACTCTTACAAGATCAAATCAGAAGAATGTTTAATTATTCTTCTAGGACTAACATTAGGACAAAGTACGTTACAGTTGCTTAGACTAGTCTTACAAGTTAGTCATGATTTTAGTCATGATTGTTGTGATTTTTTCCCTTTAGAACTGGTGATTGATTGGTTGGTTTTAAATCTAAAAAGTAAGACCGATTACCTCATGGTTAACTGCTAGTTGGTCAGACTAGTATCTGTAGGTACATTATATGTGTTTTTGCCAGCCTAAGACTAATGTTAGATGAGATGAGATGTTTAACTGTTCTAAGACTAACTGTTAAAACTAGATCAGTTATTTCTTGAAGGTCTATGAAGGATTGTGTGTTTAAAATGTTTTTAATGCACAGTAAAACAGTTATAACATTTAACATGATTGATAGTTGTACCGTAGACTCATAGTTGTGAAATGCACTAATGAATGATTTATCACAACAATCTGTTGGCAACAAATATGTCAGTAGAGTTATGATGTAACAATGTAATATGAAGTCAATTTTAAGCAGTCACATACACACACATACTCAACACTCACTTACTCGCACACACACACACACTCACTTACACACATACACTCTCTCACTCTCTCTCTCTCTCTCTCTCTCTCTCTCTCTCTCTCTCTCTCTCTCACACACACACACACACACTATCCTTAATCAAATAAATTCCTGAGCCGCAGGCCTCTGTGACGGGAAATAGAATAGCTCAGGAGTGTGTGAGTGTGTGTGCAGCACAGATCCAAGAGACCGGTGGATTGTGGAAAAGTGTGTTGCTCGGAGCCGTCCGTCCTTTATTCAAGAAACACTTATGCAAAAAAAAATAAATAAATGTTTGTGTCCTCCTCTGCTCTGGAGAATACTGATTAGATCGAGTAAAATCAGAGATCTCTGACAGAAGCAGGTTTTTGAGTTGTGGTTTGTGTAAATGTTATCTATCTATCTATCTATGTCTGTCTGTCTGTCAACAAAAGTAAATATGCCATTCAATTCCATCTTTCAAGCAGACCTTTTGTTTGTAATCCATTAACAACGAAGTGTATGAAAACAAAGAAATGCGTAATTGCAAAAAGAATAAAAATATAGTTTCACTTTATCATCCCATCTGTCTCTCTCTTCTTCAGGTGAGCTGCCTGTGTGTCCTCACGATGTTGGTCTCATTGCACCTGTGCGTGTTGCTGGCGGTTTGTTCTCTGAGTGTTTCTGCATCCTCATCTTACGGAGAACGAGGCTCTGATCTGGGCCTGCAGCTGTTCCTGCGTGTGGTCCAGGACAAACCCCTGGAGAACGTGGTCATGTCCCCTCACGGCGTGGCCTCTGTCCTGGGCATGCTGCTCCCGGGGGCCCACGGGGACACTCGCCGACAGATACTCACCGGCCTCAAATACAAGAAGACGGGTGTGTGTGTGTTTGCTCTGCTTTCATTTGCATTCCTTCAGCATTAAAATATAGAGCCAGATTTATTAAATGCTTGTGTCAGTGCAAACCCTCTTTTGGCATTAAGAAACTGCTGTCAGGATTTATTGAAGACACGCTGTTAGAAATGAGGGATGAAAATGACCTTATTGAATTTGCATATGGATTTTTAAGGAGTTTCCCTGTCAAACCACTAAATTTATGGGCGGAGAGTATTTAAATTAATCATGCAACATGATTTGCTCCATTACTTACCGCCATAAAAAAGCGTGCCTTAACTGCTTTTGCACCTGACATAACATTGAATTTTTTGCATTGTAGAGCTGCACGATTAATCGTTAAAGTCTTTTTTGAGGGAGTCATTGAATAATTCGTTAGGAGTTTCCCTGTCAAACCACCAAATTATAATTTGAATGAATCATGCAATGTGATTTACTAAGGCTTGTGCTCGTCAATTTACTGGTATTTGCACCATTATTTACCGCCCTAAAAAAGCATGTCTTACCTGATTTTGCACCTGACATGACATTGAATTTATGCATTGTAGAGCTGCACGATTAATCGTTAAAAGATTACGATCTCGATTTAAACACCCACATGATCTTATTTCTAAATTACAATAATTTGCCTTTGTCTATTAAACCTTTAACAAAATCATACTGGAACATTGAGATCTGTGCTCTGATCCAGAGAGCAGTTGTCATGTGTAGGTATGAAACGGCTTCACAAACAGTCTTTTCAACCACACGGTATCATTATTTCTGTCTTACAATAATTCAGATTATTATAGAAGTACTGAGATAAAGGTTTATAGTTCGAATATAAACAATGATGTCTATGGTAGCGATCAAACAGAGTAAATCACCTATTGAAAGTAACTTGACACTTCAAATAAAGATTATATCGATTACATCATTACACCAGTAGGTGGAGACAAGTGACTGTTAAAAATGTATTAGTCATTGAATCATTCATTCAAGAAATTTGTTCAAAAACGCTGATTCAAGTCTTTATAAGTGAGTCATTGAATCATTCATTCAAAAATAAATTAATTCAATATTTTTAAATAGACTGCAGAAATTAATATTATTAGAATCGTGATCTCCGTTTGAAACAAAAAAAATCATGATTCTCACTTTATCCAGAATCGTGCAGCTCTAGTGCATTGTCATTAGATCAGTTTTCACTCCCATCTGCGTTTCATTAAATTGTGGCTTCACGCTAATTTGAACTGTTTAGTATATCTGGCTCTTAATGCGTAATTCGGTGCCACAGATGCCTTTTTGACGCCTCAAAAAAAGTAGCCTGTGGAGTATCATAAATGTTCAATTGATTTTTGCCTGGCAGACTATAAAATGGGCAATTGAAAATGGCATTTTCAACCCTGTAATTGAAATATAAATTCTTTTTGTGTGTTTGTTTTGCTCTTAGGTCCATATAAGATGTTGCGGAAGTTGCATAAGGCCTTAACCACCAAATCCAACGCTGATATTGTGACGATCGCCAACGCACTGTTCCCCAATGAGGGCTTCAGCTTGAAAGAAGACTTCCTGACAGCCAACAGGGAGAACTTCCTGTGCGACAGTCAAACCATTAAGTACAGCGACCCAGAGAAGGCTGCAAAAACCATTAATGAATGGGTGAAGAACAGCACTAAAGGTACACCTCACGTTAACCTCTGACCCCTGGATCTGATACCCTGACCTCGAGCCTGGATTACTTAAAAAGGATTTTACAATGCAACTTCTCTCGAAATGTGATATTTATCCCTAAATAAGCTCTAAGCCCTAAGATTAGAGCTTTTATTGTTCAATGTTATATATATATATATATATATATATATATATATATATATATATATATATATGTGTGTGTATATAAAAAAAATGTATTTTTTTATTTATTACATGTATATATTGGTATGTTCATGTAATAGCCACTTGCCATTAATAGGCTACAAAATGAGTTTCCATAAATTTTTTCCAATATTTGATTCCAATATACAAACTTTATTTGTTTATTTATTTATTTATTAATTAATTTTTATCTTTTATTATTAATCTTAGAACATTTTCCAATTCATATAACAAAAATTATAAGGAAAATATAAGCTAAATTATTGAAAATTAATTTACCTAAACCTAATTAAGTTTATCCCCCTCCCCCCTCCATTTTTATTTTTACATTTTTTAGCAAAAATTGCAATTCTTCGACAAAATGGACATAAAATAGAAAACAGCTGATATAATATTTAGTTAGTTAGACCTCCTGATGTTGTCCATTTAGTGAACATTTGTTGAAAAAGAACACACTTTTCCGGCCATATTTAGTACTCTATTTGTGTGCCAATTAATTTGTAATATTATGTTATACTATAACCTGCTCTGTTTTTTTTTTCTGTTTTTTTTCTTCAGGCCATATTCCCAGTCTTGTCAAGGCGGATATGTTCGATCCGGTTCTGACTCGTTTGGTGGCTGTAAACTCCATTTACTTCAAAGGTCTGTGGAAGTCCCGTTTCCAAGCCCAGAACACCAAACCCAGAAGCTTTACTGCAGGAGACGGAAAGTCATACAAAGTGCCCATGATGTCCCAGCTCTCCGTCTTCAGCTACGGTGAGATGGTGTGATTTTCTCGCAGTTTGCATCAGCTATTAAACCCACACACACAGAACTGAAAGATTTTTCCTCCCACGTGATTCATGCAATTGTCTGGCTACGTGTCAAACTCTTTTCCAGAGACGGCGATGCAATAAAAACGTGGCTACTTTCTTAATCTCTGGGAACACTGGAGTATTTTAACTTTACAATTCCTCATTACCCAGGAGGTGGAAATAAAATGGTGCAAAATGTGAATTAATTGAATTCTAATGTAAAAGCCAAGAGTGTCTGGCGATCAGCAGAAGGATTTAATCCATGAAAACTCCAATAAACTTTAGCTCTTTTACAAGCTTTGATATAAGCACTTTACAAGCACAATGAAGTGTTTTATAGACTGCACTTATAAAGTTCACCGGGGTGACTGGGATATAATCCATACACGTATGCATCAGGTATTGCATATTGTATTGTATTTTGGGGAACAATTTTATTTACTGAAATTTTGGTTAATAAAAAAATATATATATTAAGAGGCCATATTATGCAAGTCTTGCATAACTAGAACAGGTTTTCATGCTTGAATGTTCAAAAAACACATTACTTTCCCCATATTTTCCATTGTTGCAGCTTGTATCTTCCCAGTCTGTCAGTAACACTCTCTTTAGTTCCTGTCTCTGTGAAGCCCCTCCTTCTGTAAAGCATACTGTGCTCTGATTGGTCGGCTGTATCAGTGTGCTGTGATTGGTCAAGCGTTTTGAATGTGTTCGGGAAATGTCCCTCCCCTTACCATAACCACCAGTTTCAACACACTACTAACTAACTCAACAGGCCACGCCCCTTTATTTAGCATAATGAATTATTTCAATGAGGAATATAGTGAAGTGTTCGTTCCCGGAAGAAAGACTACAATAGAGGCGTTTCAGGGAGTTCAGAACCAGAGACACTGATATACAGAACAACTCCTGCTGGAGGGACTTTTCTGCTTTGTAACTTCGCAAAGCTTTTTCATGCTCAATCAGGAATATCACACACTAAAGAAAGGTGAACATGGAAAATCAACTTTAATAGTTGAGAGACCAAGTGTGTAGCATAAAGCCTGATCCGTTTCTTTGTTCTTGTTTTCTCCTCAGGTCAAGCCAGCACTCCAGAAGGTTTGAAGTACACAGTGATCGAGCTGCCGTATCATGGTAATAGCATGAGCATGTTCATTGCGTTGCCGTCAGAAGAGGCCACACCCCTGTCGGCCATCTTACCTCACATCTCTACAGCGACTGTTCAAAGCTGGACCAAACAGCTGATCCAGAGGAGGATGCGCTTCCTGATGCCGAAGTAAGACATCCGTCGTCAGCCCTATCCTTTAAAGGGGTGGTATAATGCCCTTTTCACAAGATGCAAAATAAATCTCTAATGTCCCCAGAGTATGTATGTGAAGATTTAGCTCAAAATACCCGACAGATATTTTTATATAGCATGTTAAAGTTGTCACTTTTTGAGGGTGAGCAAAAACACACCGTTTTTGTGTGTGTCCCTTTAAATGCAAATGAGCTGCTGCTCCCGGCACAGAGGGCGGAGCTTCAAGAGCTTGTGTCCTTTAGTAGGGCCCTATAATTTCCGCGATCACGGAAACGAGGACGGAATCGCGGAATTGGCAAATTAACGCGGAATCTAGTGTTAATGCGGAATTTCGCGTAGTTTTACATATTTGGAATGAAATTATGTTTTTGTATGGGAGAAGAATGTATGTCTGGAGAAAATGCAGACCGGGGAAGCAAATCTGGGCGACACAACCCCTCCCGTCATTTCAGCTGCCTCTCCCCCTTCAAAACAATGAAAGCATGGCGAAGCGGCTCTCCACGGCTCTGCTTTCGTCGGCGAAAAAGTATAAGAAACTTGATGCTAAGCCCTTAGTACCGAGCCGAGCAGTTCCCACGTGACTTTTATGCAATGTTTCCCACACATACTAATTTGTCACGGTGCGCCACAGAATCAACACCGGCCGCCACATATTGCGTTTCGTTATTCATTTTTTTAATGCTATTTAAAACACGCAGCGTATTCCTTCAGTTGCATTTCTTTTCCCTGCTCTCCCTCTGTCTCTGTCACTCACGCGTCTCTCTCACACACACACACACCGAGGCGCTCCGGACTGGACAAAAGCGAAGCGAACTCCGCGAGCGACACTGCGTGAGTGAGACCGAGTGTGTCCGAGAAGGCGCTCGATAGTGCGCAAGAGAGACCGAGTGTGTCTGAGAGCGCGCTTTACAGTGCGCGAGAGAGAGACTGAGTGTGACTTTTATTTAAACTTATATAAACTAATATAATTTATTTTACTGGACAATTTAAAGCTCATAACCATAAATATTTTGTTGTTACCTGAAGTACTTCGAGTGCAATGTTTGCATCATGCAGTATTTGTCCTGAAAAGTAAATGTGATGTTTGTTATTTCAATAAATTTAAGGTCATTCCTGTTTTATTTGTGTACATTTTAATCATTAACATTAAAAGCACACTCTTTTTACGACTAAAATAACAGTAAAGGGTAAAAAAAAAAAAACTGAATTCCCCAAAATTAAAACGGAAAAAACGGAATTTGCAAAAATTAAAACGGAAAAAACGGAATTTGGGGGGAAAAAAAACGGAATTTGGGAAAAAATAAAGCGGATTTTATAGGACCCTACTTTAGCAGCTTCGATTACTTTCGAAAATTTCAAAAACTTTTAGCCTTTTATGTTCAAACTGAAAGATGGACTCAAGAAGAAGTGACAACATGTAGACAACATTTCTGAATGGTTAGTTGATGAATTTATATCGAATTTATATCGAATTTATATTATATGTAGTTATCTTCTAGTCATTGATTAGCATATTCTGTCTTGATAATCTATAAATCGTGTTCTCGGGGGCGGAGTTCATGTAAATTTTAGGGTTTGTGATGTCACTAACCCGGGAGGAATGTCGTCAAGTCACTTTTATTTATTTAGCACTTTTTACAATACAGCTTGTTTCAAAGCAGCTTTACAGAGATAACAGGAAAATAATGTCGTAATAATATTGTTAAATATAAAATTAAATGTCCCCAACTAAGCAAGCCAAAAGACAATGGCAAGAAAGGCGAAAAAGGCGACAGTGGCAAGGAACCAAAACTCCATCAGTGACAGAATGGAGAAAAAAACTTGGGAGAAACCAGGCTCAGTTGGGGGCCAGTTCTCCTCTGTCCAATGATGAACAGAGTATGATTATGATTCAGGCAGTATTACAGGTCAGAGGAACATTTTATTATGCAGTTCATCTGGTTGAAGATCGGAGTCATCATGCGCGTATGGAGACGAGTTTGTTGAGGATCAGTGCCGATGGCTGTCGTGTCGATGAGGCCTTACAGGGGAGAGTCTAGTTGACATAATCTCTCCTGACACTTCAGGGATGCGATGTGGTCGTGTCCAGGCGCAGGTCCACCATCTGATCTGGATACGGCCCGGATCCGGCTGATTACAGTTAACCTCGGAATAAACAGAAAGACTAAAATTAGCGTAGATCCCATTCTTTTTAATGATGTAGCGAGTACACCAGGTGTTATAGGAAGTGTTCCCGGTTCCGGCTGACGTAATTTGTGCAGCCTAATAATCATTTAACTGATTTGAATAATAGGAATGTATAGTGTTCTATGTGTATGTCAGGTTGAAGAGATGTGTTTTTAATCTATATTTAAACTGACAGAGTGTGTCTGCTTCCCGGACAATGTTAGGAAGACTGTTCCAAAGTTTTGGTGCTAAATAGGAAAAGGATCTACAGCCAGCAGTCGATTTTGATATTCTAGGTATTATGAACTGGCCGGAATTTTGAGATCGCAATAGACGTGAAGGACTATAATGTGTTAAGAGCTCGCTCAAGTACTGCGGAGCTAAACCATTTAGTGCTTTGTAAGTAATCAGCAATATTCTAAAATGTACACGATGTTTAATAGGGAGCCAATGCAGTGTTGACAGAACCGGGCTGATATGGTCATACTTCCTGGTTCTAGTGAGAACTCTAGCTGCAATCATTTGATTGTAATAATTGACTTTTTGAGTCATAATTATGACTTAGGCCCCGTTTACACGAAAACGATTCCGGGTGAAAACGTAAAAATATTTTATCGGATGTGCCTTTCGTTTACACGGCAACGGCGTTTTGGGGGCTTAAAAACGCAAAAAAGTGAAACCACCCTCCAGAGTGGAAATCTTAAAAACGCTCCACCGTCGCATTCCCGTCTAAACGGTAAAAACGCAAATCTGCTCACGGTGGCTCTCGTCGCGTACGCGTTTACGTCACATGCATGCGCCAGTACTGGAAAATAACAACCAACATGTCAGATTATTTCCATACGTCGGACCTTCAAGTTGCCCTAGCAGCTCTGAAAAACATACAAGAGTCTTTTCAGCAGTTGTACAAAATATTCTCAGATATTGGTGTTGTTGTGTGGCAGTGCTTCACATTGACACCTAGCCGCCTGGAGTGCATACTACATCGAATTTCACACACTTTTGCGTCACCATATGCACGCGGATTTCCCAACCATAACGCTCGTCTAAACGCAGAATAAAAAGTGATGACGCAACGCCACTTTTGCGTTTTCTCTTCAGATCGTTTCCGTGTAAACATAGCCTTAGTATATCATCATTTTGACTTTATTGTCACAATCCCGGTACTGTCTTGTGTTTTGTAAGACTTTTATGTTTTACCTTGTACCTGGTTTGTCTTCATAGTTACCCTCATCAGATCCCGTGACATTAATCACCAAACACCTGTCCCTCATCAACCCCTTATTAACCAGTCTAATTAACCTTTTGAGCTTCGGTTGTCGGTCGTTGCTCCTGTATGTGTGTTCCTGTTGTTGCTCTCCTGCCTGCTCTTTATGGATCTGTGTTCCTGTTTTCTTAATAAACCTTTGTGCTTGCATTTGGATTCTCGCTCCGTCTCATGCCTGCTCAGACGTAACATTTATGCCATAATTTTGGCTGTCACAATTTTGACTTTTTATCATCATTTTGACTTAGTGTATTATCATTTTGACTGTCGTAATTTACATTTTGACTGTCATAATTCTTGAGTTTTTGTATCATAATTTTGACATAGTATATCATTTTGACTGCCATAATTAACTTTTTATCTCATAATTTTGATTTTTTTATGCTATAGTCTTGACTTTTCTCATAATTTTTGACTTTGTCAATAATGACTTTTGTATCTCATAATTTCGACTTTTTTGTGTCATTGTAACTTTTGGCTTTTTATCTCATGATGATGACTGTTTATTTACCATAACTTAACAATACCAACAGTGGTATGACCTGTTGTGAATCTGACAAACTTTGTGGACTCATTATTTGCCAGGACAAGCACCACTAACAGTGTCTGTCTGTCTCCTCTTCGTCGAGTAGATTCACAGCCGAGGAAGAGGTGGATTTGGAGGCTCCTCTCACAGCGATGGGAATCAAAGACATCTTCAGTCAGAGCAAAGCTGATTTCAGACACCTGAGTGAGTGACAGCTGTCAGTCATGCACAGCATTGTATTCATGAGTTCATCTTGTGTGCATATGTTTGTGCTTGAACTAATGATATCGTTGGTTGTTGACTGTGAACCCTAGCCGCATGAATCACGTCTCTCAGTGATGTGTGAAAATGAGTCAGAGTGGCTGGTCACTATCCAGAGACGCTCCCAGTGCCAGATGATCTCCAAACAGACTATTCTCCTCAAAGCCTTTGCTTTATTACCATCATTTATGCTGTTAAACCACAAACTTTAACCTCAATTGCTGCCAGCAGTGAATCAAAGAAAAGCTAAAAGTCATAGTTCACCCAAAAAAGAAACATCATGCACATGTTATGTTTTCAATGGTACACAAAAGGAGATGTTTTTTCCATACAAAAACATGTCTGTCTGTCAAAAATGATCATAAAAGCTCTTTTTGGAGCTTGACAGGCACTATGAAATATCATTGTATGGACAATAGAAGATAGTCATACAGGTTTGGAACCATGTGAAGAGTAAATGATGACAGAATGTTCCTTTGACGGCATTTTAAGCCCTTCTATTCTTAAACCTTGATTTTTGGTGTTTAGAAAAGCCAAATTATTTTAACGAGAGCAGAAATTCAGTGTTATGGAAGCTTATTTTTTGTGTCGCATAAGAAAACAAAAGTCATCCTTTGATAAATCATAATCATAGTAATCATAAATCATAGTTGAAAGTATGAGATACTACATTATTATTATGACAGTTGGATTTTTTCATAATTATGACATTTTATTGTTATGACTTATCACATAGTTACAACTTTTTATGTCATCATTTTAACTCATCTCATGACTTAATATCTCATAGTTATGGCTTTTTATCTCATAATATTAACTTTTTGACCTACATTTGGTCTTTTATTCTCATCATTATATTCTCAGTTAAATTTTTTTTTTCAAATTCAACTTTTTGTCATAATTATGACTTTTTTTATATCATAGTTATGTCTTAGTATATTATAGTACTATTTACATCATAGGTTTTGGCTTTGGCATTATTATTATCTCATAATTATGACCTAGTGTCTCATAGTTATGACTTTTTATCTCATAATGTCAACTTTTGTTATAATTTGTGGCTTTCATTATCATAATTA
Source organism: Gila orcuttii (assembly GCA_026230005.1). NCBI lineage: Eukaryota > Metazoa > Chordata > Actinopteri > Cypriniformes > Leuciscidae > Gila > Gila orcuttii. The sequence goes on along the minus strand of JAPDVR010000009.1, from coordinate 42,139,614 downwards.
TTACTTAGTTTCTTATATCAACGTTTCTGTCATAATTATGACTTTTATATCATAGTTACAACTTTTGGTCATAACTCATAATTCTCATAATTGTTACTTAGTATCTCATAATTACAACTTTTTATGTCATAATTTCGATTTTTTGGTAATAACTTTTTAATATCATAGTTATGACTTAGTATCTCATCATTACAACATAATTTTGACTTATTGTCATTGCTTTTATTCTCATAATTATCTCTAAGTATCTCATCATTTTTATATTTTATGTCATAATTGACATGTTATAATAACTATGATTTATCAAAGCATGATTTTTTTTTTCATGTGTGTTGGAAATGGTCTTCCATACAATGTTTAAAGTATGAAGCTGGAAAATATCAGAAATGGCCAAGATAATCTGTGGGAAAATGAGAGGGACAAATATGAATACATACTAAAGTGCAGAGAAAAGACAGTATAAAAGAAGATTAATAGGAACTAGAAGAAGGAAGGAAGAGGTGTTGCAAGCATTGAAGTGTTTAGTTCTGTTGCCCCTGTGTGGCCGTCTGATGAAATGACATGATGACTGTCTTTGGTGGATGAATGAAATTAGGATGTAGCAGTTCTGCTCTATTAGCTGAATACAGATTATTTTATGTTCATGTATGATTATGAATACTAATAGCTAATACAAATAACATGTATGAATGTTTATTGCTGTGCAACATCATCAAAGATTTGATGGTCATTGTGTTAAGCGTCTTTATATTTGTGTATGCAACAGGTTCTGAGTTTGTTTACGTGTCCAAAGCCCTTCAGAAAGCCAAGATAGAGGTCAATGAGGATGGAACCAAAGCCTCTGCTGCCACAAGTAAGTTACTGTGCCATAAATCTTTTAAAAGTCAGAAGTTGTGGCAACGCACAATCACCCTTCACCAATGGACATGATCCTAATAAGCGTGTTCTCTCTCATTTCAGCTGCAATCTTGCATGCCCGATCTTCTCCTCCATGGATGGCTGTGGACAGACCGTTCCTGTTTCTCATCAGACACAATCCTACAGGTACACACACACAAACCGCTCACATACTCGCATCTGTTTCATAGTTATGAATCTGTAATATTGAAATGTCCTGACTGTGAAATCTGATCTCGTTCTCCTCGCAGGAACCATCCTGTTTGCTGGCCAGATCAACAAACCTTGAGCCCAGAGATCAGAGGGGTTTCTTCCTGTATGTCTCATCAGTGATACACACACACACACACACACACACAGACAGACTGCGTTTCTGTACCCATTCAATTTCTCAAGTGTCTTTTTACCCAAATTTTTACTTTGTCTTTGTATTGCATTTCTGTTTTCTTTATATTCTTGGGGAACATTTTATAAGATTTTATATATGATTTATAATTTGTGTCTAATGCAAACATTCTCACAAAATGTGTGCAACTTAAATGCTGAAATAACTTTTGTTTAACTTTAGCTGAGATATTATTTTGTTTTTAATAGTGTCAATTTATTTGTTATATTAATGGTACATTTTCCTGCATTGAGTCATATTTTATTAAATAAGGTACTTAAACTGGTTCACTTTGTGTCTTTCAACTCTCAGACAACTTTTGTAAACATTTGTTGTTTATTTAATAAAGTACACTCAATTTACTTGTTTTGTTGCTTTTGTAGTTTTAGTTATTATGCTTGATTACCACTGATATATAATACCAATACTAGATACTATTAATGGCAAGACAAGTTCACTTATCAACTAAAGTCCATGTCATGCATAATAGTAATTTAAAGTGTATTTTTTTATAACAATTATTTTTGTTCTTTATATTACATTAAATGTATACTATATTTATGTTATATGTATACATATGTTAGGCTAAATATATTCACAATTACGTATAATTATCTAAAAATAATATAAATGTAAATAATGTAACTTAAATAATATAATAATTTCACATTCATGTAATGCACAATGTAATATTTTAATCAGTGTTGTGTGTAATTAATTACTTAGAAATCTATTTACTGCAATTTAATTACTTTTCCCTTGAAAAAACAAAGTTACAGACTACTCTTAATTTTTCTGTAATTTAATTACAGTTACTTCTGATGTAATTGCATTAAATACTGTATAGACTACAACAAATCTATACAAAACAATAGTGGATTTAACATCAAAATTGAATGTTAAAATGTATGTTTTTAATGTAACCTTCTCCCTTTATACACTTTGGTCAGTTCAAGAATAATTTATGCAATTGTATATTGTTCATTTGTAAGAGTTTCATGTCTATCCCTGTATTGTTCAACTGAGCGAGGCTGATATGGGATTTAGAAAGTAAGTAATCCAATACTTTTTAGAGAGATGAATTAGTACAGTAATCAAATTACACAGTAATTAGTAGTTAGTAATTAATTACTTTGCTGAAAACGGATATTAATAAAGTACATCGATACAGTCGTGCTCAAAAGTTTACATACACCTTGCAGAATCTGCAAAATGTTAATTATTTTAACAAAATATCATACAAAATGCATGTTTATATTTTATTTAGTACTGTTCTGAATAAGATAGTTTACATAAAAGATGTTTATGTATAGTCCACAAGACAAAAAAAGCTGAATGTATGAAAATGACCCCATTCAAAAGTGTACTTGATTCTTAATACTGTGTGTCGATACCTGGATGATCCATGACTCACTGTTTTTGTTTTGTGATAGTTGTTCTTGAGTCCCTTGTTTGTTCTTCCAGCATCTTTTGCATAATTGAACCCTGTCCAGCAGTGACTGTATGATTTTGAGATCCATCTTTTCACACTGAGGACAGCTGAAGGACTCAAGTACAATTATTAAATAAAGTTTAAACATTCACTGATGCTCCAGAAGGAAAAACGATGCATTAAGAGCCAGGGGTTGAAAAATCTTCCAGGAAACATGTAGGCTATAGTATTAGTAGAACTAAATGAAAATATTTGATATTTAAATAAAATCCGAAAAATGTCTACATCTTTATCCTGTTCAAAAGTTTTCACCCCCCTCGTGTTTCTTTTTTTCTTTGAATTGCACAATTGCGAGAGATAAAAAGTCGCTTTACACCTTTTCTATTTTTTATTCTGTGGGGAAACAAGCTTACACAGCTAACTTTGGTATCGAAATTGGAATTCGGAATATCGGAATTTTGCTTCATATCTGGCTGGTAAAAAATATTTATTGACGGTAAATTTTCTTAAATCACCAGCCATTGGCAGGTGTGGCAACAAAAAAAAGTTAGTTGTAAAAAAAAAAATGCATTCATAATTTATTGTAGCCTACATGATGTTAAAATTATACAACGTAGTTTGGAAGACGTCTATCTGATGTGCGTGTAGTCTGGAAGACGCTCATCTGCAATACGTCTATAGGACGTTTCCTGTCAGATGTCAAATAGACGTTTAGAAAATTGAAAATGTCTTTAATATGTTTATGATTTAGAATCATGTATGTAAAACTGACATCTTAAAGACGTCTATGATGTTAGTAAACAGCAGATGCTTTCCAGATAAAGTGATCTTTAACAGACATCTTGCAGACGTGCGTCTGCTATGTTATTTGTGTGTTTTTAATTTCCTATTATCACTGTAAAGCTGCTTTGAAACAATATTGTTAAAAGCGCTACTTGACTTGATTTTTAACGGACGCATTTTTACGGAGCGTTACGGTATCTCTCGCTGTTTCGGTTGAACTTCCTCAATGCTCAGCTGACTCGAGAGAGGAGGAATCATCACACACACAGAGGGAATCGAGGGGAAAACAGCGATGGCGGCGGAGATCCACTCGAGGCCTCAGAGCTTCAAACCCGTCCTTTTAAATAAGATCGAGGGCCACAGCGACACCGTGAACACGGCCGTGCTGATCCCGAAGGAGGACGGGGTTATTACGGTCAGCGAGGACAGGTAACGTTAACGTTACACACGCCGGTGTAAACACGAACACATAATGTGACAACACTGAAATCTACACTTGTCTCGCTTATCTGTTTATTTGACTAAAACATGAGTGATTATTCTCCTACAAGGATTACTATAGGATTACCGTGTTTAGGGTACTTTCATGATGCATGTCCAAAACACCATGACACGTGTTTTGAATAGAAGCACTTAAACTTTACAAGATAGATTGTTGCTTGAAAACTTCAGAATTGAAGATGAATTATGAATTACCATGGTCATCATAGAGTAGGATATGTGTACAGTTATTGTTACTACATTGAAACTGTGTGTGTGTTTGCCACAACTGTCATAATGTGACCAGTGACCACAAATCAAAAGCAGAATGATAACGTTACTTAAAGCTTCTCACAGTGTTTGAAGATCTTGTGTTCATTTATTTAGATTTTACACTAACAATAGTTGTAGTTTATGGAAGCATTTCTGCAACATTAGAAAATAACTGCTGTTGTAAATCACAATTATGATGTAAAAAGTAGGAATTCGACACTGAGTCATATATTTGAGATGAGGTCATTAAATCAGAAAGTCATCTTATAAATATGACTTGGTATGTCATAATTTCATGTGTCTTTTGGACTTATAGGCTATCAAGTATGCGATGAAAGATGACAGGCCAATATACTATGTTTTATTTATTAATACTGTGGATTATTGTAGTTATTGTGGTAGCTTGACAAAATGAATTTAAAATGACAGCTTCTTACACTATTTGAACATCCCATATTATTTTATTATCTTGGCATAATAGGTGGTTACCATGGTAATTTGGACTTGTTTTACTTAGATAATGTTCTCCATTTAAATGTATTTTTGGACAATATTAGGAGTATTTGTGTTGTTCACCTGCTTTTTATGAGGAAAACCTACTGGAAAATGCAACTTTTTCCAGTAAGGCTTAGTTCACTCAAAAATTAAAATTAGCCTACCCCATAATTTAATCACCCTCAATCCATCCTAGGTTTATATGACTTTCCTCTTTCAGCCAAACACAGTACGAGTTATATTAATAAATATCCTGGCTCTTCCAAGCTTTATAATGGGAGTGAAGGGTAACCATAAAAACGCATCCATCCATCATAAAAGTAATCCATTCGGCTCCAGGGCGTTAATAAAGGCCTTCTGAAGTGAAGCGATGTGTTTTTGTAAGAAAAATATCCATATTTGTAACTTTATAAACTATAATCACTGGCTTCCAGTAATGGCCGTAGTCAAGTCGAGTTTCGGCTGAAGAGTGACCTCTGACCCGAAAATATGACAAAAAAAGAAGTACATTTTCATTTTTGGGTGAATTAACCCTTTGAACCAGCCTTTGATGGTCAGCTGGTCTTTGAGCATGATCACGCTGGTTAAGACAGTATTTTCTGATAATGTTACTGGGGTTTTGGATATTTTGTCAGCCTTAAAGTTCAGCAAAGCACCTTAGGCTGGTTTAAGAAATTTTCTTTCAGTGACGTTGGTTAAGTTCCTCTCTTGCTTTGTTTCTGCAAGGGAAATCATATCTGATTTCTTCATGCATTTCAACATACTCGTCTTAATGTTTCAAAATAATGACATACTTTTAAAATGTGATTTAAACATGTTTTTAAATGCTAAACAGGAGAAAAAACTGGCATCAACAGCATGTGTTTCCAGATGCACATGAAGGGCCCATAAAGAGAAGCAGTTTTAATTTATTCTTTTAAAGATCAAATCTTATTTGTGCTGTCAGAATCATTAATATAGTTGTGAATGAACATGCTTTGCTCCTACGGACTGAGCTTTTTCATCTCTGAATATATTGTACATTTGAATCATTCTGCAGTATTTGCCATATGAGAGCAGGTGCACAAACATATGAAACACTCGAGGTATTAGCAGGAACTGAAACTAAATGAACAGAGTTCAGCTCCTCCGGGGACATGTGTGTGTTTCTGTGCATCACCATCACGTTTCATGTTCAGCTGGTTATTTTTAGTTATTTTTATTTTTTAATAATAATATTATATTATTTATAGCTGTCAAAATAACCACGATTAATCAAATCTGACATAAGTTTATATATATATATATATATATATATATATATATATATATATATATATATATATATATATATATATATATAAAGATATGCATACATAGGGTGTGTGTATGTGTGTGATATATATATATATATATATATATATATATATACACACACACATATATTTAAAAAAATTTAGGTTAGATGCAATTAATTACGATTAATTCATTTGACCGCACATATATTATATTATTATGTTATTATATTATATATACTATTATATTATATTATATTATATTATATATATATATATATATATATATATATATATATATATATATATATACACACACACACAGTTACACACCTATATATGTTACAATTTTTATGTTAGATGCGATTAATCGATTTGAAAGCAATAATTATATTACATAAAATTACTTACTTTTCATGTTCCAAACAAATAAATATATATACTAATTTGGGTTGATTCTTTTTTGGTATTTTAAGTCTTATTTGAATGTCTCGTTCTTTATGTTTATTTCAGGACGATTCGAGTTTGGCTGAAGCGTGACAGTGGACAGTACTGGCCCAGCATCTACCACACGGTGTCCTGTGAGTATCATTTCAAAACAAAAAATGAAAATCCTGTCATCATTTCTTACTCGTAATATGTTCCTAACAGTGGAGCATGTTTAGCTTAATGTTCACACTGTAATTTTCTTTACAATGAAAGTGAATGGAATCTCAAAGTTGGTGAGAGCAGGTTTGAGTGACTGACACTTTAACACACAGTCTCCTGCTGTCTCACACACTGGCTGGGACATTCACCAGTGACACCAGTAAGTGCATGGAGGTTTAATGTGCCATTGCTCTTTTTGTTTGAGTTGGTTGACATGTCAAATTCTGGATCAAACTGGATCTGTGTTTGAGAAAATGTAGGATTGTTGGAGAATTTTTGTCTGTTATTGCTGTTATTACTGTTATTTTTTATACTTTTATAGTATTTATTTATTCTTTTTTTATTTTAATATTAGTAAATTAGTGATTTTTTTGTAATTTTTATTACTTTAGTCTAACATTTCTATTTAGCTTTAATGTATTTTATTTTCAGTTTTTGATTTAGTAATTGTGGTACTTGGAGCGGCACGATTCTAGAAAAATTGAGAACCACGTTTTTTTTAGTTTTTTTTTTAAATAGAGATCTGAACAGACAACTAAACAAAATAACATGTAATTTTACATTTACGACAGTGCAAGTATTCCACAGCGACTCTAGGGGTCGCTGTTTGACAAAAACAGAATTCCTGCATAGTGTGCCTTTAAGAGATTCAAAAACGCTTATTCATACAGTAATGAAACAAGTTGAATGAATGATTCAATGACACATGTTTTTTTTTTTTTAACAGTCCCTTGTCGTAACAATGTAATTGATACAATTGCTAATTGAAGTGCAAATGTTGGTCGCATCCGTAGACATCAGTGTTTATATCCGAACGATAAACTTTTATCTCTGTACTTCTGTAATAATTACAGAAATAATGATACTGTGTGGTAGAAAAGACTGTTTGTGAAGCCGTTTCATACCTACACATGATGACAACTGCTCTCTGGATCACAATGCAAATCTTATAACGATTAATGGTGCAGCTCTAGTAGTATTATTTTTTTTTTTTTAAGTTCAGGTCTAATATTTATATTTTCTATTATTTTAGCTTTCAATTCAAAAACCGAAGTGTTGTTTTTGGTGCCGCTAGTAGCATAGAACTGACACACTTCACCTGTAAGCAGCAGAAATCTCAGAGGAAGTGGGTCAAGCGTTTCTCTTTCTGTCCAGCTCCGTGCTCCTGTATGTCATATCACCATGAGAGCAAGCGGATCTTCATAGGGCAGGACAACGGGGCCGTTGTGGTAAGTGTCACAGGATCACAGATATTATGTCTCTATGGGTGCTTCTCAACCGGAAGCTGCATCCTAGTGAGGTTGTGTGCTTTCTAGTCCAGTCCTTTTGAGGCGTGTAGGCTAAAATAAAAGATAACATTTATGCCTTAATCTCCGAAAACATTATATATGTCCTACATATAATAATTTTCCATCAGTTATGTTTTGTGAATTGGAATGTGTGCAAAGGATTGTGGGTTATTGAAGGACATGAAGGATAAACTTGACGCATCCTTCAAAATGAGCAGAATTAAGGACGCGAAACGAAGGCTGTCTTCAGGATTATTCAGTTTGAGACGTGGCAGTCGAGATATGCAGCCGCATCTCTTTAGATGCTTGTAGTGAGGGCGACTGTACATATTTGTGTGTTAAAGGGATAGTTCACCCAAAAAAATCTTCATCTCATTCCCAACCTGTATGGTTTTCTGTGGAGAACAAATTGAGATGTTTAGAGGAATTTTCACACGGCTCTTTTTTGATTCAATGGACGTATACTACTGTTAAAAATTTGGTGTTGGTTAGAATTATTTAAATTATTATTTTAAAAAAAAGTCTTTATTACAATTTAAAATAAGTATTTTCTATTTGAATATATTTTAAAATGTAATTTATTCCTGAGATCAAAGCTGAATTTTCAGCATCATTACTCCAGTCTTCAGTGTCACATGATCCTTCAGTAATCAGTTTAATATGATGATTTGATGCTCAAGAAACATTTATGATTAATGTTGAAAACAGTTGCTTTTTTAATGGTTGTTTGATGAATAGAATTGTTTGTAATAGAAATCTTTTGTGACATTATAAATGTCTTTACTGTTAATTTAGATCAACTCAATGCATCTTTGTTGAATACAAGTATTATTTTCTTTCTAAAATCTTACTGACCCCTAATGTTTGAGCGGTAGTTTATATAGGGACTGTGGACAAAAAGCACAATAAAAGTAATCAGAAGACTTGAAATACAGTATATGCATAAATCAAGCTTTCTTTGTCCTTATTTGGATCTTGAATGTCCTGATCACTGTATGGAAAAGAGCTCTTATTTTGTGTGTCACAAAAAGATGAAAGTCATCTGGGTTTGTAGCCACATGAGGGTGAGTAAGAGGGTAAACTAACCCATTGAGTATTTCTGTAATCTTCTCTTTTCTGTCTCACAGGAGTTCCTCATCTCAGAAGATTTCAACAAAATGAACCATGTAAAAACATACCCAGGTAAAACTAGAGACTTATGCGTTATTTCCATTAGTGTTCTGACATACTTTAGATGATGGGTTGGATTTCCCCTCCAGTAGAGCATTAAACTGTGTTTGAATGACACGTCACACACACACACACACACACACACACACACACTCTCACTCACACACTACGCTACTTTCCTTTGGCCCACCCAATCACTTAAGGATCATTTGTTTTTTCCCAGCATGCCCTAGGGCTAAGACTCCCATGTGAGCTTTCACTAGACACTAGACTCTCACACACAAGATGATTATGGCTGGATGAGTCAGAGCCGCTCTGGAAAATGTGTCTGGAGAAAACCGGACAATGCCAGGAAAGAATGTGTGTGAGAGACGGTATTCCGGCTTATAACGGTCAAATATTTTAGTTGACTTAATTTGTATGAGTTAGTTGGTATTGTGATCTGCATTATGTTCCTTACTGATCAGATACAGTTACACTGTTAGTTGCCCTACCAGGACACACAATGACATCATCAGATGATGACATCGTCTCACAAACATCTCAACACACAATACTCTCTGGCTTCAAAGCAAATCTCAAAAGTGTGTTTGTGTGCTGAATCTTACTGATCCACATCATCCACAACTCATGGAATATTATATCCCACATTGCAATTTGCTCAGCTTCATCTTTTGTTTCCAGTGTGACGAATTTGTTTCTTAACTCATTATTTGATTGAACTGGTTAAGACATTTGACCCAAAATCATTACAATTATTAAAAATTAAATATTCTAAATAACTACAGTTTTTGTTATATAATTAAACATGCATGCAAAAAATGTTTTACCTTAGTATTTTTTTTATTATTTCAAATATTAATATCTTGAATTAGATTTATGTTTTCAGTTTTAATTTGAATTTTTGTTCAATCTTTTGTAGGCTAATTTTTATTTGTGCTTTTGTCATTGTAATTTTTTTTTTTTTTTTTTTATATTACTGGTTAGTATTTATTTATTTCCAGTTATAATTTAGTGTTTTTTAGTGATTTTGGTTAGTTGCCAAGGCATCATTTCTAATTTTAGTTTTTCTTTATCAAATAATTGTATTTTATTTCAGGTTTATTTATTTTTTACTAAACTCTTTTTAGTAGTTTTAGTCAACAATAATAACCCTAATTTAAATGAGATCATGTGACAACAATGTAGCATGCTACAGTTTATCATGTATTAAGCAGACAGTTTCACATACTATTTAAAAGAAAACCTAGTAGGCAGTAAATATACCAGAACGTTAGTGTTTTGTTGTGTCCCAAATGACACTATACACTATGCACTTATGTCCTATGTACTCATCAGTGTAGTAGTGTATGAACTTTATAAAGAAATTTTGTCATTCAGCATCGGAATGTTGAGAGCATGAAGTGTCCAACATTCCACTCTTCGTTTTTTCGGTTAATTAAGTGCATCATTCGAGTATTAAAAGTTCTATTCGGAATTATTAGTGTGAACACACTACTCACACTATTTACACTACGAAACGGCATAGAATAGTTCACAAGTATGCAAAATTGGGACGCACATATAGTCTCAGACCTTTTGAACCTTGATCTTCACCAAGTGTGTGTGTGTGTGTGCAGCCCATCAGAACCGTGTGTCGGACCTCATCTTCTCTCTGGAGAGTCAGTGGGTGATCAGTACGGGTCATGATAAAAGCATCAGCTGGATGAGCACTCAGAGCGGCTCTATGCTGGGACGCCACAGCTTCGGCTCATGGGCTTCCTGTTTACAGTATCCTTGACTTCAGTCTCTCCCTGAGAAATATTTCTAATGCATTTTTACATTTTATGCGTGCAATTTCTCTGGATCGCAGTGGTTTCTGTAGGGGTAGTGTGTAGTGTTGAAAGTAACTTTACATGTGTTAATACAGTTGCTTTTGTATATTATTAATAATATAAATTTTTTTTATTATTTATTATATTGTTACTTTAAAATGTGTATGCACTTTGGCCAGAATTTCTGTCCAGTTTGGAGTCTGTAAGATTTTTTAAAATGTTTTTGAAAACTCTTTTGCTCACCAAGGCTTCATTTATTTGATCGAAAATACTATAAAAACAGTAATATTGTGAAATATCTGTACAATTTAAAAGAACTGTTTTCTATTTGAATATATGTTCAAATGTAATTTATCCTGTGATCAAAGCTGAATTTTCAGCATCATTACTCCAGTCTTCAGTGTCACATGATCCTTTAGAAATCAGTATAATATGCTAAAATGCTGCTCAAGAAACATATCTGATTATTATCAATGTTGAAAACAGTTGTGCTGCTTCATATTTTTGTGGAAACCGTAGTTCTGCTCATGTAGGTCTAGTTTACAAGTCCCTGAATATCTTTTAAAGACATTTTGATTAAATAGATTACGGATGCACCGATATGAAAATTTTAATAACCGATAGTTCTGTATATCTGAAAGCGATAACCGATATTTTGACCGATAAATCTCAATCCGTTTTTTTATGTAATTTTTGAGAGCCTGATTACAAAAACAAAAGTCTCACCATTAAAAGCCAAGTCCCAAGCACACAATTATAATGTTCTCATTATAATTTTATGTAGCCTATATGAAAGACTTGCGCTGCACATGTTGCGATTAACTGTATTTTCCTTTTTTGAGGTTATTCCAATCATATTTCAAGCAATTCAAAGTCATCATGGTGAACAGTGTGTGCGTCTGAAGTGTCTCAGCTGAAGGAAATAATCTATTATTCATCAGCTTTAATATATTTCAAAATTTGAAATTTTCTTTTGGACCGATAAAGATAACATTAAAAATGAACATATATCGGCTGATACCGATATGGTGGCCGATATATTGTGTATCACTAAATAGATTCATTATAAATTTGAATGGATTGGCAAATTAATTAGTGTCTTAAACTGGTTTAAATATGATTGTTGTTATTAGGATTATTTCCTCTCTGCTGTTTTGTTTTTTTAACCACATATGCAGATATGATAACGATACCCAGCATGCCTTTGTAGGAGATCATTCAGGGCAGATCACTCTACTGAAACTGGATGAACAGTCGTGTTCAATCATTACCACACTAAAGGGACATGAAGGTAACACACCTACAAATACACGTTTTTATATATATATATATATTTATAGCCACACCAAAGGTCAAGTCTTAATTTTATTTGTATAGCTCTTTTCAATGTCTATAATACCTTAAGGCCCCGATATACTCACAACAAAGTTCTTTTTCATTCTTCGCGAAGGGGTAAAACGAAATTTTAAACATATGTGACCAGCGGTTTACTGTTAGCGAACATCCCGACACTGAGAGCGGTGTTTACATGAATATGTAAATATGTGCTTTGCGCTTTCCTCTCAGTAACAAAATAAACAGAGGTGAGAAAACAGCAGTAAAGATAGCATCTCATCATAACGATTTTAATATGTTTGCACAAACTCTGCAGTTCAGCATTCCAGTCAAGTTACATCACTTTATTTATATACCACTCTATACAATAGATTTCTTAAAAGCAAGCAGCTTTAGTATTAAACATGAAACTCTTTCAATTAGAATTACAAGTTCAGTTTCTATTGTAAAGCAGCTCTCCAGTGTGTTCATGTTTCGGACTGAACAGAAGAAATAAAAAGAAGATTTCCACATCAAAGAAGGCGGAGCCTCAGAGCCACGCCCACCTATTACATCATCGCCATGTGCCAATGGTAGTTCAGAGGTGTTTACCAGCCAGAGCGAACTTCTCTGGAAAATTCACTTTGGCAAGCTGTTTTGAAATCCCCTGAAACAAACTCCAAACTCCTTCATTTTTGGCCTGATTTTGTTTGAAATGACATCACATCAGTTCGTTATTCTATGTTGCTGGAAGTATATCAGGGCCTTTATAGTCCACATTAAGCAGTTTAGAGCTAAAAGGGGAATTTAGTCAGATTTAGCTCACTTTTGAGGACAGTTTTGTCTCCGAACTATAGCTTGCTTTTTCTCAACACATATACACACATCTGAGTGTCTTTTGTAACTGGTTTCACAGTTTTGTGAAAGACCTGATTTGACACCTGAGCTTTTCCTTTAAAACTCTTCCGTCTGTCCATCTGTCCGTCCGTCTGTCTGTCTGTCTGTAGGTAGTGTTGCTGTGTTATATTGGGATCCAGTTCAGAGGTGGCTGTTTTCCGGAGCATCTGATCACAGTGTGATCATGTGGGACATTGGTGGCAGACAGGGACGCACATTACTACTGCAGGGACACCAGTGAGACACACACACACACACACACACACACGTATATGTGGTTTACGTGGACTCTCCATAGACATAATGGTTTTTATACTGTACAAACTGTATATTCTCTCCCCTTACACTAACTATACCCCTAAACCTACTCATCACACAAAACTTGCTGTATTTTTTTATCTCAAAAAACACAGTTTAGTATGTTTTTTTTAAACCGTTTGGTTTACAAGGACACAGGAAATGTCCCCATAAACCATGTTTATGGTGTAATACCCATGTCATTTTACACATATGTGTCCTCATAAATTATATACAAGAAACACACACACTTGACAGTAATAGCCTAAATGAAACATTGTTATAAGTGCTACTAGGCTGTGAATGGCATAAGAACCCAAAATTGAGAACTATTGAGAAATATAAGTATTTCTCTATTTTCAGTTACATTTCTTTAAAAGAAAATACTGAAAGTGAATGATTTTCATGACTTTCAGTTACATTAACAGGTGTAAAAGTAGTGGCGCAAGAGAGAACGTAGATTCCTTTTCACAAAATAAATCGCTTTATTTGGTGATACTAGAGCTTTATGGGGTATATTTTGTTGTAATAACCTGACTCTACATTTATTACCTGTACATTTAATAAATATTTACAAAATAAGTCAGTAAATGAACATGAAAGATTGATTTGAGATTGTTTGAATTATTATATTATGTGAGATTAAAGAGACCACAGAGCAGACGCGGATCATGTGACACTGAAGACTGGAGTAATGATGCTGAAAATTCAGCTTTGATCTCTGGAATAAATTACGCATTAACATGTATTACAATAGAAAACAGTGTCTTCAAATTGTAATAATATTTCACTGTTTTTACTGTAATGTGATCAAATAAATGCAGCCTTGGTGAGCAGGAGAGACTTCTTTCAACAACTATAAAAAATCGAATCTGACCCCTAAGATTTGAACGCAAGTGTATGTAGGAATAATTAGTTGTCTGGTCCGGTCAGTCATTCTGTGTGTGTGTGTGTGTCAGTGAGAAGGTCCAGGCGTTGAGGTATCTGCGTTTGACCCATCAGCTGGTGTCCTGCTCTGCTGATGGAGGAATGACAGTGTGGAACATGGACACAACTCGAGAAGAGGTACTTATACAGTAGTTGACATGATATATGGACGTATATGTTACTATTTCAGGTTTTAGCATGGCTGGAACGCTGTATTGACCAATTAGCATCCTGGACGGGAACTATCCGTTTTATTAACATACACTGCCCGGACAAAAATAAAAAGTTGCTGATTGGATCATTATTGCAGTGATTATTATATTTCTACAACAGTTCTTCTAATCCTTATTGATGGAGTGTGTAGCTTTTCATTTCTTAAACAACCATGTAGGAAGACACATCATGGCCATATTCCAGGATGACAATGTCAAGATTCATCAGGCTCAGATTGTGGAAAAAACAAGATCTTGACCAAAAATGTATGCACCTCTTGATGGAAATACATGTAGAGATGTTATTTCCATCATGAGATGCATCATTTTTTGCTCCGGATCTTGTATTGTCAATGCAAGAGTCCAGCACTCTGTAAAGGCCCCATCCACACTACTACGTTTTAGTTTAGAAACGCAGACCTTTTGCTACGTTTGCACCTCCCGTCCAGACTAAAACGGCAAAAACGAAGACCTAAAACGGAGAAGTTTAGAAACGCTGCGACCCCGTTTCGCGTTTTGAATCTTCGGAGGGCGTTTTAGTGTAGACGGGTCAAAACGGAGGACTTTAGAAACGATGACGCAGAGGCTCACGCTTGGCTCTCTGATTGGATGTCATACAATGGAAGAAAACGCACAACAACAGCCTGGACTACCAGTTACGTTAGTGCAAGTAAATTCTGCATTTCACAATGCTATAACTGCTTACATGCGCTGGAGGCAAGCTATTATTCCAGCGATCTGTGACAGTTCCCGTGTGCAGCGGCGGTATCGACCGTAGGCTACATGGAGCCGAGCGTCGGTTTTGGGTTAAGCCGGGAAGAACCAGCGCATGGTGGGATGATTTTATCAATGAAGTTGTAGTTCCTGAAGAATGGTGCGAAAACTTTTGAATGTCCAGATCGGCACTTATCAACCTCAGCGAAATCTGAGGAATAGTCAATCTGATTCCTGTTTACACCGGCACGCGCATGCCCAGTGTAGGTGAATGGTGACGTGATCCGCGTTTTCAGTCGTTTTAATGTGGACGGAGATCAGTTCTAACTTAAGATCTGGACTCATGTGTGACAATGATTCTTCATGCTCCTCCCAAACATTCTTTCACAGTTTGAGCCTGATGAATCTTGACTTTGTCATCCTGGAATATGGCCATGATGTGTCTTCCTACATGGTTGTTTAAGAAATGAAAAGCTACACACTCCATCAATTATGGTTAGAAAAACTGTTGCCAAACATATAACATGCTAGAAACATAATAATCACTGCAATAATGATCCAATCATAGACTCTTAAGCATTTGCCTGGTTAAATCCAAACAGCTACTTTTTTTGTCCGGGCAGTGTAGTACAAGCTCAAGCACACACTGGACACAAACACCTATATCAGAACATATTCTTGAATGAATCCATGGCCAAATGTCTAATCATGGAGCAGTGACGAAGTTTTCTGGGTGTCGTCATGGCAACCCCTGCGTCAGTCATTAAAGAGGCATCCATCTCTATGGTGACCTGAAAGCGGCTCAGACTCAAGATGTCATCTCTCTCTCTCTCTCTCTCTCTCTCTCTCTCTCTCTTTTCAGGCTCCACAGTGGCTGGAGAGTGATTCCTGTCAGAAATGCGAACAGCCGTTTTTTTGGAATATAAAGCAGATGTGGGACTCTAAGACCCTGGGGCTCCGACAGGTACCGCCGCTATCTCAAATCTTCTACTTTTAAAGGGATAATAAATGAAAATTAGCCCATGATTTACTCACCCTCAAGTCATCCTAGGTGTGTATATGACTTTCTTCTTTTAGACGAATACAATCAGAGTTATATAAAAAAAATCTTCCAAGCTTTATAATGGCAGTGAATTGCTATTTCTGTTTTGAAGTCCATAAAAGTGCATCTATCCATCATAAAAGTGCATCTATCCATCACAAGCTAGAATTTTACTTTGTAACATGTTAAATATGAAATATTTTTCACACACAAACTCATCGCTTCGCTTCAGAAGGCCTTTGTTAACCCCCCGGAGCCGTGTGTAGTTCTTTTATGATGGATGGATGCACTTTTATGATGGATCGATGCACTTTTGTGATGGATGGATGCACTTTTATGATGGATAGAAGCACTTTTATGATGGATAGAAGCACTTTTATGATGGATGGATGCACTTTTATGATGGATGGATGCACTTTTATGATGGATGGATGCACTTTTATGATGGATGGATGCACTTTTATGATGGATAGAAGCACTTTTATGATGGATGGATGCACTTTTATGATGGATGGATGCACTTTTATGATGGATGGATGCACTTTTATGATGGATGGATGCACTTTTATGATGGATAGAAGCACTTTTATGATGGATGGATGCACTTTTATGGACTTCAAAACCGAAACCGCAATTCACTGCCATTATAAAGCTTGGAAGAGCCAGGATTTTTTTTTATATAACTCCAATTGTATTCGTCTGAAAGAAGATATACACCTAGGATGGTGTATATAGGCTAATTTTCATTTTTGGATGAACTATCCCTTTAAACCTGTTATTCATCTGCACTTTCTAAGTTGTGTCAATGCAGCGTCTCAGTGCTTCACGATGTAATGCCCGTGTCATATCCTGTCCTCAGCATCACTGCAGGAAGTGTGGCAAGGCCATTTGTGGGAAGTGTAGTTCTAAACGCTCCACGTACCCCGTCATGGGCTTTGAGTTCCAGGTGCGCATGTGTGACGACTGCTACGACACGATAAAAGAGGAAGAGTGAGTCGTTTTATTTTAAGTTTGTCTTCTTTCTGTTCTCTTTGCTTTTCTGTTTGGTTCTTATTCTTGTGTATTTACATTTGCGCATTACAGTCGGACTCCTCTGGCTACGTTTCATGAAGGGAAACACAACATCGCTCACATGGACATGGACCCGAGCCGAGGACTGATGGTCACATGTGGGACTGATCGAGTTGTTAAGGTCATACACTCATGCCTGATCTCTTTCATTCTAGTGTATTAGTGATTATGCTTGAAGGAGCATACTGTGATAGTTTATTTCTGCCAATGCCATATCTATACTAATACATTTTTTTAATATGCATAGATTTTCCAGATGACTTACTACATTTGTTAAACTGTGCAGAATATAACCTGATCACACTGCATGGAACATCATATTCCACAATGCAATGCACCCAACTTTTCATTTTTCACTGAGACAAATGATATAAAAACATTAGCCAGGATTTTAAAACATCTACCTGAATTGATTATTTGATTTTGTGTGTGTGTGTATATATATATATATATATATATATATATATATATATATGTATTCTTTTTTAAATCCGTATAATTCAGTTGATGATTCAATGACTTGCGTATTAAGACTTCACTTGGTTCATTAATGAATGAATCAGCATTTTTGAAGAATCTCTTGAATGAATTATTCATTGGCAAATACATTCAGTGACAAATAACAGTCACTTGTCTCCACCTACTGGTGTAATGATGTAATTGATATAATCATTATTTGAAGAATCAAGATACTTTCGAAACATGATTTACTCTATATTGATCGCTAACATATTCTATTTCAAAATTTATATATATATATATACATACAAAATTGATTATTCATGAATAATCGCATCTAATAATCGTTTGTTTATGCAATATATGTGTGTGCATATATATATATATATATATATATATATATATATATATATATTTATCAACACTAACCTTTTTGTTAGATGCGATTAATCGATTTGACAGTCCTAATATAATTTAATGAAATTTAATGACAATTAGAAATGTTGCTTTGGCAACTAATTGAAATAACTGTTTAAATTTAAGTACTACACAAAAGTACATAACAAAATTACTAAAACTTGAACTAAAACTAAACCGAACGTATAAAAAATAGCTAATTCAAAATATGAATAAATACTATAATTGTATATGAAAAATACTAAACTAACACTGCTAGTACATTATAGAATTTGTTCATAAATCCATTTGTTCATGTTATGCGTGAATGATTTTACGTCCAATTTACTCAAATTTGTTCCGATTGTGTTTGATGAATGAAGTCTTCTCCTGCCATCTGATTGGTCCTCCCTGGTAATCGTTTGATTGGTCTGTCCACAGATCTGGGACATGACGCAGGTGGTGGGCAGCAGTGTAGCGGCGGGATTCTCTCCCCGCTGATTGGCTGTTTCTGAAGGCTCCGCCCACACTCCACCAACAGATATCTGTCGAGGATCATAGAAACACTCACCTACCTGTCTAACTCTCTCGTCCTTCAGCTGTGGAGCCTACGCAAAACGAACAGTTCAATACCATGTATGTCAATATGTGTGTCTTATTGGGATGGTCCTTGATTTTCTGAATCAGAGGCATTCATGACTCTTATGAGGTATGATGGCCTGGATTTGTGCGAACATGAACTCAAGGTACTTCTAAAAGCACAATATTTGCGCGTTTCTCTCTCTGTGTGTGTGTGTCCCTCTGTCCATAAGTACCATTCTAAAAAACAGGAAGCATTTTTTTCATCCAACATCCTGTTTATTTATCCATCTGTCTTTTTATCTTTCTTTCACTTTTTGAGTGCCACTACTGGCTATAGTAACCACCACTTGCATACATTCTCATACAACCCCCCCAACCCCCCCCCCCACCCAAAAAAAAAGTGTCACTGTAAACCTAATAAAGCTCAAACTCGGAGACAAAAGGGTTCAGGTCAGGTAGGTGAGGAATTAAATGTAGCATATAAAATACATGAAACATTTTATGACTAAACACATTAAGTTAGTACACAATGTTTGTAGAGTTCTTCTGTTAAATTTATAGCACTAATCATTGTTTCTCTATCTTTAGGGACAAATTAAAGTAATGGTTAAGGAAAATTTGTCAACATTTATTCAATTTCTTCTGTGGAACAGAAAATAAGATGTTTAGCAGAATGTTGATGCTGTTCTTTCCATACAATAGAAGTGAATGAGACCTTGGGCTCCAAAAATTGTAAAATGAGTCCATACGACGTGTACACAATATAACAACTCATCTGAAACCTAATGATAGCTTCCAAAACCAAAAATGAACAATAAAATGAGTCTTTATGACCTATGCGGTGTATTAAGTGCGCTATATTCCCAAAAAATGTACTTGCTATTCTTTATAGTAGTGGTTAAAATCTCATTGTTTGCATATTTTAAGTTGCCATTTTGCTTTTGCGTACATACAAACCCCCCAATCTTAATGGGACATGGTGATGGGAAAAATATGAGAGGTTTAAAAAAAAAAAAAAAAAGCCAATAATTGCATTCCCTCGAAAAAACCCTTTGTGTTGGCTTGTAAAGACCTCACAAGTTTTGTGAGTGAACGCAAGTTTTTCGATGGAAAGTAAACATTGTGTTAGAGTGCAATAACGTTGACATTATTTTTCTATCTCATATATTTTTTTATTGTTCCCGTGTCCCTTTAAGGGGCTCTGTAGTAACGAGACAAACAGTGGTATTATTTCGCGCTAGTGAATATGCAAATGAGATCTGAGAGACGCGAGATTTTTAGCATTTCAGTCCCTGACACAAAGCTACTTGGAATATAAAAAAAATTGTGTTCCACCGAAGTATGATACGACTTTGAAACGGCGTGAGTAAATGTTGACAGAATTGTCATTTTTGGGTGCACTATTTCTTTAAGTATTGGGCTTCAGACTCAAGTTGTGCCACTGGAAGTAGCTTCTAGATTATTTAAATTTACATTAGCTCACTAATGTAACACTGGCCAATGAGAAGATAGAACTATAACCTGTTTACAAACATTATAACTGACCAGCGCTGTTTCTGGCTTACTTTCGATATTCACTCAGATCTCGTCGAGTTTCCCTCAGTCGATATCTGTCGTTCATTGTCTTGACGAGTTCTCTGTTCCTTGCACTGAATTGCACAGTCTGTGTGTGTTCATGATCTGAGTGTACAAACGGCGTTTGTGCGAGTGTTTGCATTAAATGGCTGATTTGTGCCTTTGTAAAGCGCTTCACACCGCTCGTTTTGATTTGGCCTACGTCACATGCCGCGCTTTGTAAATAATCTCATTCCCATTCATAAACGTATTTTCCTAATATTTGCTTCGTGTAAAATCCAAAATGAGACAGAAAGCAAATTTTGTGTGTTGTATGACATTTTTGTGTCATTTAATTCGATAGATACTGGCGACGATTGTAATTTCTCATCTCATCTTTCATTTTCGTCTATAATAGGCCTATTGTTCTTATTGTGCTCTTAAAGAGATAGTTCACCTAAAAATGAAATGTCTATCATCATTTACCCACCCTCAAGTTGTTCCAAAACTGTATGAATTTCTTTCTTCTGCTGAACACAAAAGATATTTTGCAGAATGTTGGTTACCAGACAGTTGAGTTCCATTAAATAAAGTCAATGGGGTCCATCAACTGATTAACTAACCGTATTCTTCAAAATATCTTTGAAATTAGACAGAAATTCGTACAAGTTTGGAACAACTTGAGGGTGAGTAAATGACAGAAATAATAATTTTTTGGGTGGACTATCTCTTTACCATACATTTTACTGAAACTGACACTTGAGAGTCACGCCGTTTTGCAGAGATCACAGTTTAGTTTAACCACCATGTAAAATTAAAAAACTTGTTTTCTTTATCTTCAGACATTGAAAACACTGTAAATTTCACCACGCTTCTAATGATCGAACTCTAAAACTGTAAATAACTCTAAATGACTTTGAGACTTGTTTTTCTATGTTCTTTTTTCTAAGACTTGCTTTACTTCAGTAGTACTTAAGTATTATTCTCTCTATGTGTACAAAGTTGAGCTTCTGTGCTGGAACGCTCATACATCTGTATTTTTCATACGAAAATCTCTTGTCGCTAATATGAAAACTGACACAAGTCTTAATGCTGACTGGTAGTTTCTGCCCAGAGATTGAACAAAAATTACAATAAAGTTCTAAGCTGTATCTCACATGCAAGGTATATAGTTTTTACTAGTCATTTAAATTGCATGTTAAAACTGTTTATTTTTAAGTTTCTTGGGTGAATCCTAATGAACTCCTAAAAGTGATGGAAAAGACAAGAGATGGGATGATAAAAATATGCATTCGCTTTCCCACATACACCATCACACCTTCAAAGATATTTATTAATGTTTGATGAAAACGTGTGAAATTACAGTCATGTCATAATTAAATGGTTAATAACACAGTCTATATATGTAGGAATGTAATAATACATTATTGTCAGAACAAATAAAAAAAACTACACATCACTTCCTCATTCTCTTGAACATCAGGTGATCCGCTCAAACCAAAGAAACATCCAATCACAGGCCCCCAAAAGCAGGAAATGCCCTTTCCCCCAGTTTCCTGTGCTTCACCAGGTGATTGGCCGTGAGTGAGTGATTGACAGCTGGGTTGACTCCGGTCACAACGGGTTCCCACCTGATTGACCTGATTCGTTGGAGTCACCAACACAGTGAGAGTGAGAACGCACTGCGATTGGCTGAGATTGATCACATGGTGTCAGAACAAGCTGTCGGAAAAGAACGATTCCTGCGTCTGCCCTGACCAATGATAGGAGAGAATTGAAATGTGCAAGGAAGTAGAACTGGAAGAAACAGGAAGTAGTCATTGTGGTAAAAGACTTAAAAGTATTTAAGCATTTATTGAGCATAACAGTCTTTCAGAGCTCAGGAGGACATTTTAATCTACAGCTAAAAGTTATTGTGAGGTACTGTAAGTACATTCACACTGCTTTTACAAGTGAGAATAATGTGTCTAAACAGTTACAATGTAAGTGTTCTACATTTATTTGTGTTGCAGTTGTTTCATGTGAGTGTATTTAGTGAGGCTGGAAGCCCTTGGCCAGATCCTCCATGACGCTCATGAATTTCTGATCTTCCAGCTGTGAACTGTGTGTCCAGGCCAAGGGAAGATGAGCCGACACCATCTGCCGATCTAATGCACATAAAAACACACACAAAGAAACATGTTTAAAACATGCCATCTGTCCAAATTCATCTGAAGAAAGGATTCCTATTGGCTGAAGAATCAATATATATGTACTATATATGTACAAAGAGAGCAACAGTAGGATTTCATAATGATTGTGAGGTTGATTCCATTCAAAATCTGAAGTTGTTAAATTATGATATATGTCTCTCTTAATATGCCATCCTGAAGCAAGATGCACCAACCAAAGAAGTCGTCATTACCATGGAAATGCCACAGACGTGAGTATTTGCAGAAGCTACAGTCGCTAGGTAACTTTATATGACTAAGTACCATAAATAAATGACTTATGAATTCAGAAATATAGTGGTGCACCAATCTGGTTTTGCAATGGTTCATTCGTATTGGTCCATAAAACCTAAATATAGATTCTCTATATCAGTGTCAGTGTTTCTGGACTCCCTAAACGCCTCCATTGTAGTCTTGAGTTTCTTCCGGGAATGAACATGTCGCGTAAATATTCCTCATTTAAATAATTCATACACAGAATAAAGGGGCGGGGCCTGATTGAGTTAGTTAGTAGTGTGTTGAAACTCGAGGTTATGGTAAGGGGTGGGACATTTCCCAAACACACTTGAAGCGCTTAACCAATCACAACACCTGATCCAGCCGACCAATCAGAGCACAGTGTGCTTTTCAGAAGGAGGGGCTTCACAGAGACAGGAACTAAAGAGAGCGTTACTGACAGACTGAGAGGAGCTGCAACAATGGAGAATATGAGAAAATAATGAACATTCAAGCATGAAAACCTGTTCTAGTTGAGCCCAAAAACAAAATCAAGACTTTGTAAAAAGGCATAATATGGCCTCTTTAATTTTGACCCTATCAACTATAGTGTCTTGTATTAAAAGACTGAGTAGTGCTTGAGTAACTCAGGCGGTGAAGATGTGAGCGCTCTCTGTTGTGGTCTGTTTGGTTTCTCTATTTCTAAAAGGTCATAAGGTCGTCTTGAGTCACTCCGGTCGTGTCTGGTACCGAAGCTCTGCCCACTACAGCTGCACTGGAGATCCGCCAACTCGCGCTCCCTTTCTTCATCTCTCTCGCTCCTAACTTCTCCTTTCATTGTCCAGTCTTCCTTTGTACACTCTTTGTATTCTCTTCGTATTCTCTGTACCACTCCTGCTTTTCTTGCTTTCATCAAAATCTTTCATCCATTCTTTGTCTCCTGAAAGGCTCGCTTGTTTTACATTGAAACAGACGGGTGCCTTATTGGAGGAGATGGAGAGAAAGACGGCAGCTCGGTTTCACTGTATACTATACTAAAACAGCAATACTCTAATAAGTATAAAGATGCAAAGAATGCACAAATATCGAGTAAAATAATGTTTATAATTACACAGAACTTAATTTTCAGTTCTGGTAAAAATATGGTAACGCTTTAATTTACATGATGTTACTACAGTAATTTCTATAAATTGTGCATAATTATATGCAACTAAACCAAACCTAAACCTATAGTAAGTACATGTAGTGAATTATTATTACTAATAATAAGTTGCAATGTTGCCTTAATATAAGTACAATAAACTGAGTGATTTAATACCTAAAATATCTATTCAAAAGGTAATTAATCAAATTTAAAATGCAATACTTAGAGTATAATTTTTTTCCTTTAGCAACCTGTTAATGCCAAACTCTATTGCAATCAGTTGTGTCTCCCATGTGCTTCACATTAGTAGTGCTGTTAGTGTGGCACGTGGAGATTTCTGTCACTTATGAGATTTCATTTGTAGTTAGCATGCTGCCTATGTTGGCCGCAAGGTGGCTCACTAGGTTTTGAAACACAGCCTGTGTGTGTGTGTGTGTGTGTGTGTGTGTGTGTGTGTTTGCTCACCCTGAAAAAACCCCCCGCTGGGATTCTTGATGGCTCCCTCAGACACAGCGAGCCACACGACCGTATCGGCCCCTTGCTCCGGTGTCCGCAAACGCTCCTTCATAGAGCTGTGGAAATCAGGCATCGCGTTCGCTATGGCTGAAGAACAAGAGGCGAGAACAAATCCATTAGACGTCTTCAAATCAGTCTGAATAAATACATATTTACATTTGTTCTTTTAGCAGGAGATTTTATCCAAAGCCACTTAGAATGTATTCAAAGTATACAACATTGCAAATAACATCGATTAATTTTTTTGTTCAACATCAAGCTTTCAAGTTAAAATGTATAAGTGTGATGGAAACTGCATGCTTTAGGTGCTCTATTTATTTTAAACAATTGACCAAATGTAATCACATTTTTGCAGTTTACTTCATGTTCAAAGCAACACCAAGTGATTTTTCCTCTGCGGTCGCCCTACAGGTTGGAAGCGGAATTGTCCATTACCGCTGTCGTAATTAATTGAGCCTACCGCAGCTTACTGTTGCACGCGCACGCACATCCTCTCTGTTTATCCAGCACCGGCTTTGGAATCAACAATGGCCACAGACAAGGTAGAGTATGACGCATGATTTTATGAAAGTATGATGTATTGCGACATCACAAACGAGCAATTGTAGCAATTGTAACGCTTGCCATAAAGCAAGTCAAATTATTAGTTTTCTTATGTCTCATTAGAACTACAGAAACGCAACCCGATCTGGCAATCTTACATAGTGTGGATATATCAGATAAAGGACCGCAAAGCTGTGGCATAAGTGCAATTCACCATGTCACGACTTGATGAACCACTGAAACGATTTTGGAAACATTATTTTAAGGTAAAAAATCTTAGTGTTGCTTTAAAGTCACCATGAAATCAAAATTGACCGCCCCTGCAGGTCAAAGGTCAAAGTTTAGAAAATGCTCTAGATGTTTAATTTTAATATCTTCAGACTGAACTGCTGAATTATGCAACTTCCGTTTCATGCCAACTTTAAACAAAAATATTCCATGTAGTCTCTGGAAACGGTGTCTGTAATCATACATGCACAGTTCCGTCATTTAAATGTATGATGATTGTGCTTTTGCATTTACTTGGCGTGTCGACCCATCCAGGGTGCATTACAGAGAAGTGGATGTTGGGATGAGCTTTAGCAAACTGCTCCGTCATCACCACCTGCTGCCTCTGAAACACAACGAATGAAGTACATACTGAAGTCACGTCTGATAGAGTCACTAAAGTAACAAACAGATACTAAATCAGAGAAACAGAAAAGTCATGGATCATTTTTACAATCATTAACCTTTTTTAAAGAATTGAATACGCTGATTTCACGCAGCCGCCATTTTGAAATCGAAAGCGAGGCTCCGGTGGGAAAAACCCCGGAAGTAAAGATAAACAACAATGCCTTGGACTACCAACCTGAAGCTGCTGCCGCGATTTACTCTATTGGATGTTAATATCCAATATAGGATGTGTATATAGTTCGTTCCTGCTTCTTTTTTTACTTTCTGAATTATATATTAAAAAAATATTTTATTTAGAAATTAATTTCTCTGTATATAGTCTAAAGTATAAAAGACATGTATGTACAGTTTTAGAATAACTCATTTCTACATTTAACACAACAATACACCATCGCATTCCCGATCTCCTGTGATTAAAGGCGACACTTCCGGTTTTCTTCCCACCGGAGCCTCGCTTTCGTTTTCAAAATTACGGCTGCGTGAAATAAGCGTATAGGATGCATTAAACTAATTAAAAATACTTTAAAGGGGACCTATTATGCCTATTTTCACAAGATGTGATAGAAGTCTATGGTGTCCCCAGAATGTATCTGTTATGTTTCAGCTCAAGATACCCCACAGATCATTTATTATATTTTGTCAAATTTGCCCCTATTTGGGTGCGAGCAAAAAACATTTTTGCGTGTGTCCCTTTAAATGCAAATGAGCCACTACTCCCCGCCCCCTTCACAGAAAAGGGCAGAGCCTTTACATCTCATGCTTCGGATACTTCCGGCAGCAACAAACCTGGAGAATGTCACGCAGTCAAAATGTCATAAATTATCAGTAGTGGTTTTCAGCCTTACATGTTTGAACCGGAGTCGGACACTGATGGAGAGACTCAGGAAGAAGTTACAACTTTTAGAATTTATTAGTTTATGATTTTTTGTTATTATAAAAAAGGAGTGGGTGGATTTTTACCATTACAGACTGCTTATTTACACACACTGTGGACACATCTGTGTTCAAACACCTTATAAAAGTGAATTTTGCATAATAGGTCCCCTTTAAGTAAGTACAGTAATCAAACAATGAGCTCAATAACATAAAAGAGTAAACTAACAAATGGCATCATAACAAATAGTGTTTCTGTACATGGACACAAGCTTTACTTTTGACTATGTATGTGTATATATATACCTTATTCTGTGCGTACACCATAGTGCCGTCATATCTGCCCCTCTGAGACTGCAGGTTTCCGGTTCGCAGTTTCTGCACCAGCATCCCTCCGGATGAAACTGTTATCTGAAAGAGAGGAGAGAGACGGTGACCCATCTGACCCCTGTCTCCCGGTCTCAGTCTCTGGTTTACTCACCACTCTGGGGTCAGGGCTCTTCTCCAGCAGAGGAATGAGGCTCTTGATGAGGATGTACACGGCTGAACAACACAACACAACACAGGGATCAGCTGAAAACGGTCTGGCAAGCTGTTAGACATTATAAATGAAGTAGGAAAGATCTGTCCGAGATCTTTACCTAGAGTGTTGCTGGCGAAGCTTTTCTCCAAATCCTCTCCATTCACCTCCCTCTTAGTCATCATACAGCCGGCGTTATTGATCTGTCACAATCAAAGCAATCAACCAATCAAATGATCACTGCTTCCATTGGCTGGTAATGTTATCTGAAATATTATATTTACACACACTACCATTCAAAAGTTTGGGGTTGGTATGCAGTATATAACAGTAATAAAATACAGTGATATTGTGAAATATTATTACAATTTAAAATAGCTGTTTTCTATTTGAATATATTTTAAGCTTGATTTTCAGCATCATTACTCCAGTCTTCAGTGTCACATGATCCTTTAGAAATCAGTCTAATATGATGATTTACTGCTCAAGAAACATTTCTGATTATTAATGTTGAAACCAGATGTGCTGCTTTATATTTTTGTGGAAACTACGATTTTAAAGAATCCTTGATGAATATAAAGTACAAAAGAACAGAATTTATTTAAAATAGAAATCTTTTGCAACATTATAAATGTATTTACTGTCACTTCTGATCAATTTATTTCAATAATTTTTCAAGCAGTTCAAAACCATCATGGCGAACATGAAGTGTCTCAGCTGAAGGAAATAATCCATTATTAGCAGCTTTAATATATCGGCCAAATTATCTTATTGGGCCGATAAAGATAGCATTAAAATTAACATACATTGGCCGATACTGATATGGTGGCTATACGATGTATATCGTGCATCCCTATTGCTGAATAAAAGTATTAATTTCTAAAAAAAAAAAAAAAAAAGGTTTTTGACCCTATAGTGTACAGTATATGCAATTTTAAGGCAGAGAGATGAGAGATTGCCTCACCAGGACGTTGAGAGTTTTGTACTTTTTCTTAAAAGACTCTGCAAACTCCCACACTTTTTTGGTCTCGGTCAGATCCAAAAGATGCACATAGATTTCCTGCAACCAGACACAAACCAGGCCAAAGGTTATGCATTTTATAAAAACACCTTGCATTACAAACAGATATAGAGATGCAAATCTGTTTCCAGACAGCGTGTAGATAAATAAGAGGGTAATTTCAATGATTCACTGAGTTTGTGTACAAATGGTAAATTATTTATTTACACACTATTACATTATTCTTCATTATGCAGATGCTTTCTTATCTTTACTGCAGGTTTAGTCCTCATGACCTCCGGTTAAATTACTTGCTCAAAAAGACACGTTGGTGAAAGCTTCTAGGTTTTGACTCTACAGCCTTCTGTGTCCTTTAACTACTAAACCACAACCTAAAAACCCCAGTCATTCAAATACAAACTCATACTTTATTTCCAGACTCTTTGACGATCTCCGCTCTGGCTTCTTCCGCCTTGTCCTTGTTCCTGCAGACCATGTGGATTGTACCACCTTAAAGAAAAAGATGGTCAATAGGTTACACTCCGGCCCCCAAAAAAGTAACTACTGCTGTTTTTCCCAGCACGCACCTTTCTTGGCGATGGCCATGGCGGTTGCTTTCCCGATTCCACTGTTCGCTCCAGTGATCATGAAGGATCGGCCTGCCATCGACACCTCCAGGTCTTTCTCAACAAAGTTTTTAGATGCCGACAGAAATGCCCCCCTGAGACACATATTTAAATTAGTCTTGAAATGTAACGGGGTTACCTGTGCACCCTTAGAAACACTGCTAGATCAGTTCACTTAACTAATTAGTTCATGCTAATTATAACTTTTTGAAAACACACTTTTTTAAACGGGACCTATTATGCCCTTTTACAAATTCTTGATTTCGAAAACACATTAAATTCCCATATTCTCCATTATTGCAGCTCCTCTCTTCCCAGTCTGTCAGTAACGCTCTGTTTAGTTCCTGTCTCTAGGAAGCCCCTCCTTCTGAAAATCACAATGTGCTCTGATTGGTCGGCTGGAGGACCAGTGTGTTGTGATTGGTCAAACGTTTTAAGCACGTTTGTGAAAAGCCACGCCCTTACCATAACCACGAGTTTCAACCTTCCGGTCTCTCTCTTGAAACACGGAAGTGACTTAAACTTAATTTTGTTCCAAAGAACATTTCTGTCATTTTAGATAGTTCTCATCATGCTTACGTATGTTTGGTTTTAGTTAGTTATTTGATGCTATATTGCTGCGTTCACGCCATGTCATTATTACCATAATTTTGAGATGACAACACATATGGCTTTCAACTCTGAGTTGAATTATGCGTTTCTACAAGCAATAATATCAATGCCTAAATTAATCTCCAGCAGTCAGGTGGTACAAGTGGGCGCTCAAGTTGTAATTAAAAGCTCTACAAGGACCAGGATGTGAACGCATTTTACAAGTTGAAATCTTGTAATGACGGTTATTACGACATATTACCTTAAAAATAACTGTGGCTCCACCTCAGGATTACAACTATGACTCATGCCCGTAATCGCCGAATGATGTCAACGCCCATTTCTAGGATATTTTGGCTTTATTTTTCTACAGTGGAAGGAAGTGGAGACACGTCATCCATCTTTTTTTATAGTCTATGGTTTCAACACACAACTAACTAACTCAACCAGGCCACGCCCCTTTAATTAGTATATCCCGTGGTTGGGAATTATTTAAATGAGGAATATTGTGACGTTTTCGTTCCTGGAAGAAACTCAAGACTACAATGGAGGCGTTTCAGGGAATTTAGAAACACTGACACTGATAGAGAGAATAACTCCTGCTGGAGGGACTTTGTAACTTTGCAGACCTTTTTATAATGCTCAAACAGCAACATTACACACTACAGAAAGATAAACATGTAAAAGGCATGATAGGACCCCTTTAAGGTGGAGCACATGGCAATGGGAGAATAATCTTAAAGCAGAGCTTGTTAACCGTCTGTGGGGAGTTCGATTTAATTTTGTACGATATAAAAATTGAGGTTCTGTATTTGTTTGCATCATAATGTCCTGAAGCGAAACCAGTTGATAAGCATTAAGCAGTGTCCTAATGTGCCGCCTTGCGTCATGGCTTAGCTAATGAGAGCTAGTATCAGTGCGTCCTCTGATAGCACCGCTTCTGGTATCAGCATCTCAAAGACTGGCTTTGTCCACGCGTGCCAGGCCAGAAGAGGGATGAAGAGGAGCGAGGAGGTGCCGGGGGCAAACAAGCTTTTCTCCGTAAATGCGCGCACTGTTAAGGGTGATGTGTGTCCCATTATGGGACGTGAGAGGTCGACCCGGGTAACAATGTATCAGGAGGAAAAAACAGATGCAGAGGCCACTGAAAGATAAACTATAATCATTTGTGAAATTGAATTTCTTGGAAAACGAAAAGCAACATGTGTCTGTGTGTTGACCTTGAGTTCGCAGAATGTGTTAAAAAAAATGGTTGTAAGAGTGCAGCATATTTTTGGTCCACCATATACTGTCTAAAAAAATGTTTCTATGTTAGCAAAATTAACATTTATAAAAGCTAATGTTTTAATTACAGCATTAACATAATTTTACAAGGGAGTAAAAGTCCAAGTAGGCCTGCAGATAAATGCTGGACGTTTTTATCCTAAATGTCGAAATATTTAGATGAATTGAACTTAAAATTTTAGGTTTCTGATCTTAAATTTAAATTCATCAAAGTATTTCGACATGTTGTTTGTTATACTTTGTTTGTACATATAATCTTTAATCAAACTCCTAATGAGGACAAATGTATAAATACAGAATTCATAATAAAAATTGCATTAAATAAATTCTATTAAAAAACTTAATGCCTCATGGTAAGAGAGATGAACAGTTGTAGAATGACTGAAATCTGACCCCATATTTAACATTTATTATTTAACATTTTAATTATAAAATGTTAAATATCATGGTAAATTTTATATGAGCCCTTTTAAAAATGTATAAAAACGTATAATCATATATTATATTAATTATATGATATTATATTATTAGATGTGCATCCATGAAGCATTGTGTGTAATTATGCTGGTTAATGTTGTTATAAAGTGTTATTTTTGAAGCAGTGCAGCTCTTACTTGGTGAATTCGGTGAGTCCTTTGAGGAACCATGCTGAGTTCCGGTACAGAGACATTCTCACGCCCGCGCTGTCGCTCAGGTCGCCCGCTGTGCGCGTGGAGGCTCCCGGTGCTTTTAACCGGCCCCGGGGTCACATGAGTGCACGTAGAGCCCCACGCCACTCACTCACCGAGGCTCCACTTAGTCTGCCCTCTACCGGTGATGAACGACACAACACGCTTCAGACTGTCAGATGTTTAAAAGCAATTCATTTGTGCATGCTGTAGTGGACAGTTAGTTTGATAGCTGCCTGAATTAATAGCTAAGGATAAATAAAATCGTATATTTAATGACAATATCACAATATTATTAATAATAGTCGTACGTTTTAAATTAAAGACCTATTATTAATAATAATTGTATATATAAAAAAAATACTGCAATAAATTACCGGCGTTCAAAGCGCTTTCAGGCCTTTGCGCATGCGCTAAAGTATAGGCTATCACGTGTAATTTAACATGCCTGTAACCATCTAACTTAAAAGTGATAAGACCATTTCCAACCGTTTCAACTAATTTACCATTGACATCTAATTTTCACCGTTATAACTGTTATTATGGCAGCTATTTCCGGATCTCCATAAAATATTGCATTATTTTTGTAGCCTATGTCTTGTGGTCTTTAAAAAAAAAAAAAAAGGTTTTTAGGTAATCTGTCTCGGCCATATTTTAAATGACCCTGTTATAGCCATTCCAAAAACTGGCGTTTAATCCGAATTTGTTTAGATAATTATTGGTCTAGGACTAGTTCCCAATAATAATAATAATTATTATTATTTTAAAATATTCTCAAATATTTAATGAAAGATTTGATTGACAACAGTGGTAGCCTAAAAATTTGTTCAGAATGAGATCTAACATGATATCATTAACGTGTGTGTGTGTGTGTGTGTGTGTGTCAGTGAGTGTGTGTGTGTGTGTGTGTGTGTGTGTGTGTGTGTGTGTGTGTGTGTGTGTGAGAGAGAGAGAGAGAGTTAGAAAAACAAAGATTGTAACATCATATAGCCTATCATTAAGCCTGTAGCCTATATAGACCTAAATTATAATAATAAGCACAGAATGTTCTCTGATACATTTAAAATATAGGCAATAAAACACATAGCGCTGCTGCTGTTTTGTTTATAATGATTAGATTATATTGTTTTTGTTTGGCTAGAATACATGAGGTTACACAGGTAAATCGTTATCATCTCGTATTTTAAAATATCTCAGGAGAATTGACTGTAGTGTCGTCCTCACCTCGCTACACCTGACCAGGTAAAACCAGCAGGTGTGAATCAGATACAGACGCGCGCAGATCTCGGCCCCGCCCCCTTCTGCCCGTGCGCGCCTGTGATTGGTGCACACCTGTGCGCGAGCACAAACACAGTAACACACACCGGGGCGAGGTGAGAGAGTCGCGGGGACGCGCCCATAACAGAGAGACATGAACCCGCGCTGCAAACCACACAGGGTCGATCAGGACTTCTGAAGTCTCAGGATGGTGAGGTCACAATGTGCAACTGCTGAT